>JBCAUG010070588.1:0-22844 GCA_038406175.1 Haplosyllis leylae | reverse complement strand
ATATTTGACTTGCATTGAGAGAAAATATTGCATTTGAGTTTCTATTTTGAAATTTACACAGAACAAAATTACGAATTTACGTTTTCATCCCTAATTCCGTTACTTATTCCATGCCTAATTCTTGTCAAATTGTACTTATTCTCGTTAACTCAGAACTCGTACACATATCTCGATCTCGTTCTGAACATACTCTCGTGTCTGAATGGGTAAGTGTTGGACTCACACATTTTAGATTGCTTTTTGCAACAGGAATTTTTTTACAAAGCTTTTGATGTCAACTTCATTAAGTTGTATTTTTCGTGAGAAACTCGACTGTACCGGGCTTGCTTCATTAGTCTGCACATGCAGTGCAGTGTATTGTGTAATGGTGTGTTTAGTCTGGTATGATCAACTGCAGACAACGTAAGTTCCTCGAAAAACCGTTTCATCTGAGTGCAGTTTGCTGGGAAATAATATCCATGGCGTTTTTTACGTGTGGGCAGAGGATGCACTCCTTCACCAGACGTTCGCCTCGACAAATGAATTTTGCAGACCGCTATTTTTTTTACCAATATTCCAGACCTATTTCATCGGCATGGAATCTTCGTTTCAAAGACGAGGTTAAATTTGTTAAGTTTGTAGAAAACAAATTTCTCAAAAAAGGCCTTTTAAAATATGAATTCAATTTCAAAATTGAGCGAAGTCAAAATTTAGTGATGAAGTGTACTTTGTTTATTTTCTTTGAATTTGGTTTTAACAAGGAAAGTTAAATCTGTCTTTCCCATACATGGCAAACAATATTTGCACATATATTTCGCTAATGAACTTCTGTGGGCAGCCAGACATTATTGCGGAATTATATTAACATGTGCTTACTTCTTGAAATCGTCAAACAGAAGCAAATGGTTTTGAATCTTTTGATTTGTCAACAGCAATGTCTGTTCATTTTTATTTGAAATGTTATGGCAAGTTTTACTTCAAAATTCATTTGATGCAAATCTACTCATATGGTGTAATGACAAGTTTCGTGAACCTTTGTCAACGTTTTTAGTAATAGGTGTCAGACTTTTAAATTTCTGGACAGTATTCTTTGCGAGGAAGTCACAGTTCTTGCGAACAAGTTTACGACGTCGGTCATACTATGGTGTTGTCTGTTCTCAATAATTCTGTCAAACAAACGAAAATCCTCAATGAAAAAGATTGACTTAAATACTTATTTAGTGTGACTGTTAATCTGTTATAGCATTCTTTTTCTTACTGTTCTTTTCTTATCAAGGAAAAATATGTTTGATATCCCAATACTGAACATGTGCAAGCAATAAAGCGTTTTTCTCAATAAAGATTTTGACTGAAATATGAAAACGCAGAACAAAAAGCAGAGTTCATGAAAATGTACATGTATCTGTTGATAGTGCTAACATCCAGTTATTCTTTCTCAAAATATTTTATTGATCTGGATCCAGATGAAAGGAATGATTTGTCCAATAGGAGGATGGGTAGCAAGACGATTGTAACGTGAACCTTCTCTGATTGGTCACCCTCTTTAACCCCTACACCTGTTTTGACAACCTCAACGCGAACTTGACATTCATGTGGCAACGTGAATATCATCGGCGTGACAAAAAAGCTTCATAGTTGTTTTATACAAGTACAAGACCATGCACGTACTTAATCTGCTCAGTGCACGGGGAGTATTCAAATTAAAGTACTTCCTCAGACTTAAGTGCCACATACAAAATTCGTATTTTAAGAAAGGAAAAGAAAGATTTATAATTGTACTAGTCAGACAGAGTCACACTTAAAATGCTTCCCGGAGACCCAGACCCATTCCAAAGCGTCAGGACTTGAGGGTTGTTTTTTGCAAATGGAAAGTAAGTTTCTAAACGTTGAGAATATCATGTGACGGATTTGTCTCAAATTCTTTAATTTGGACTCAGTTGGAAAAAATGGCATTTTGGGGAAAATAAAAATCTTTCTCAGCCGTGGGGATTAGCGCTCGCATAGATCCGCCACTGTATCCAATCTGGACATAAAATGAACACGCACAGAACAAATTAATACTGACATATAAGAATGTCCTTCCTTCCTTCACCAAATTTAAAATCTTATATGATTTAAAATTTTCTGTATAAGATGTTCCAAAAATTTTAGAATAAAAAAAATCTAGGGTGGGCCCTAAACCCCTACGTGGAGTGTATGGCGCATTTTGCTCCGTCGAGAAAACCTCAGCAAAAATGTCTGAAACCTCTCCTTGACTAAATCCTGGATTCACTACTGAGTAGAACCTTCCCCTCTCTCTGGTCCTCCCACGTTGATGGTACTCCGGAGCAAAATAAGAAAACTGATTCCACTACTCTCAACGATGTATACGTGTTAGTAATATACATCGTTGACTACTCTACACTGTGTCAGTCTCGGTTCAGTTCGGTTTAACGAAGACCTGATTTCATTCTGTAATGACTAATTAAATTTTGAAACGCCCAGTTGTTGTTTCTGCTCTTACTCTTCCCAATTTTTGCGAATGGGGATTTGGATCGTGTCTCTGACAAATTAAATGATAATCCAGCGATGACAGAAACGGTTCACGTCAGGTTAGATTCCAGAATCTATGAGACAAATTCTACTGATTCTGCACAATGTTTCAGTCTTCTTGCTCAATAAAATACCCTACTGAATATACGCTCAGGGACATGGCCCAGCCGCACTATGGCGTCCAGAACCGTGTAATAGACAAGTTCTCCTGGGTTGACACTAGTACCAATAAGATGTGAACAAAACAAGAAACTCTTAATTTACCATACAGGTTGAACTATTTATTCTATTTAAAGACCAAAACAAGTTACAAGGACTAAGTTAGAAATTTGGAATATTACCCCAGACTTAATTTTGCCCTTCCCACTGGTGGAGCTAAAATTAACTTAAATGACAATAAATTGGTTATTAATTACTGTGAACAAAAATGGCTATTTGTGAGTATTCACACAATGTGCACACATACATACACACATGCACAACTGTCAAAATTCACAGAATTACAGCATCCTAGATGTAAATTTATTAAAAAGACACTGGAATACATGACAATATACTGCAAAATGACTCAATTTAAGCAATAACTGTGTGAAAAAGCAATGATCCTCACCTCCCCAGAGACCAGGTTCCACCCTCAGCCAAGGCCACTTGATGGAGTCCCTGGAGTACACCATAGAAGGAGACCCCAGGACATGACTAGAAATAGACAATTAAATGGCTGTGAACAAATAAGCATCCAAAATACTGTAAAAATTACAGCCAAAAACTAAGATCCTGTTATAGTCTATGATTTAAGAAAAATACTCTGGTAGCCCAGTCAGGCTTCCAAACTACTAATCCTGGTAGCCCAGGTCATATTTCAGGTGGTCCCAGGAATTTATTGAAGTATGTGCGGGAAATAGATGGGGATCTTATACTATTAAAAACTTTCCAGTAACAAAATTATACTAGCAAAGAAATTTTCATAGCAGGATGTGCATGAACTGGATGAAAATTCTTGGTAGCTCAGCTGGGCTACCAGTTTCAGAAATCAGGGAGCCCAAGCTCATTTCTGGTAGCCTCAGGCTACCAGGCTACCACTAAATCATAGACTGTGTTAACAGACATGAAATACCACAGAAAATACTCAATCTTAACCTGGAAAAGCGTGCTCATATGAATATTGTATCAGATTAGTTTCACAGAATGCCAAAATACTCCAATATTCATACAAAACAGCTTTTCACAGAGAAGACCAAAGTGACACAAAATGACAGAAATAACCAAAATTCCCAATGTTTTACTTAAATTAACAGAACACTATGCATACAACAAATATTGGAACAAATAAAATAGAAATACTGTGAAATGTATACCTGTTATTGTAGTGATTTTTCCCTTGAAATTTGTTAAATTTAGAAGATGGCCATGGTAGCTGGATGTTTGACTATTTCAAACTGAGCCTTAACTGACAAGTGGATCATACCATTCAGAAAGACTGAAATCCCTGGGGTGAGCAAGGCTCACATAAATCCCTCAGAATTAAAGACCAACCACAATGAGGCAATCTGGGCATGAAATGAGAAGTGCAGGGACAAGATAAGATCCACTCCATAATGGATTTAGACCAGGCAGGAGCTTTTCCCTTGGAATTGTATGTGGAAACTCCTGGCAAAGCACTGCAATGAAAGGACCTGGTCATCCCTGGACCACACACTTCATTGGAATTGCCCAAAAGGCCACAGGGTGGTGGATCTTTAAGACTTGAGGATGCCTGGTTCACACGAAAGACAAGAAAGACATCCCTACCCCCAACGGTATTGCCACACCGTTACATATATATATGTATTAGCATTCCATTGTTTCTTGGAAGAACACCTGCATGGTTCGTGTTTGGAATGAGCATGAAAGGATGAATTCACCTACCTAATTTTTTTCCAATCCTGGGGAAATCTTGATGACATGCTGAAATGCAAACATGCATAGCACACACCTGTATGTGTATCAGATGACAAACTGGCTCATTATTCATTCAGACTTTGAACATTTACACGTACATTGTACAGTGTAACTCGTATGCGGGTCCATTCAAACTGTCACCAGTGGCACTACGATTGTAGATAACATCAGTTACATGATATTAGATTTCTACGGGTAAAACTCAGCTCCAGCGGGGACCAAAAGGGCAGACCCATGTCTTGTGAAGTAGGTCATGAAAAAGAAGGTTTCACGTTTCTCATTCCTGTGTTTCTCATCCCTAACCCAAAAGTGCCATCACCACTATTTGGTGCTGTAAAATAGGTTACAAAAATATTTTTTGTATTTTGGTACCCCTTCTTGATCCGCCACTGCTTTCCTGTTTTGTTTCATTTCGCGTGTGTCCAAATAAACTTTTGTCGACAATATAAGCGAATCAAATTTTATTATTGATATAATATAGTTTTTGAGTAGAAGCTATTTTAAAAGTTTTTATTTAAATTTGTGTAACTTTGCAACAAACGAAGATCAAAAGAGGGTCCCAGTTATGATTAAGATAATGCCCGAGAAAGTGTCCATTATGGGAAAATAATGTCCGAGGCATCAGCCAAGGATATTATTGACCATATATGGACACTTGTGAGGTGTATTATCTGACATAAACAACATCTGGGTCAAATGAACATCAAGACCTGGGATTTCAATTAGAATAACAATGGCTGAATAGGTTACTTACATGCACTTGGTCATTGGGCTCCACCTTTGCATGAATACTTCAGTGGTTCTGAATAGGCTGTAGTCAGTGGCTAGCACATGTTTTTTGGGTTGGGTTGGGTTGACACTCATTTCTTGCTCAGATTTGGCAGTGAACACATGCACCTCCATGGTTGACATTTGGATTTAGAGCTAGATCAGATGGGATGTTTCGAATTTTCATGCTCACAACAAGTGCTAAAACTTTCCAAACTCCATGGCATACTCTGTGGCGATATGTAAGTAGTATTTCTATAATATTCCTGGATTTGAAATCCCATTAGAAGTGACTTAAATTTGGGTGCAAACAATTGATAAAATTACGAAATTGTGCAATGGCCTTCTTGTTCAACTTTTATTGTTATTGTCATGTGACTGGATTGGAGCCTTCCTATTGGCTGAGACAGATATCAGAATGAGGCTTATCATGGGGTAAAACTTTCGCGAATTTTTTCTCAATTTTTAAATGTGATTTTAATGCCTTTCCCAACTGTTTGGGACATGCCCTACAGAGACTAAAAGTAAGCTAATGATATTCTCTATCTGGTAATATGTTCATTTTATATGGCGTCCTCCTCATTTCTCTGTAAAAAGTGTCAGAATAGCTGACCGAAAATTGCTTTGAATTTTCAGCATGTGCTTCACGATCGCAATCATGGCCACCATCACACATGAATGGAGCTCATTGTGACAAGTTTCATTTCAGATGCAAATGAAGCAATTACGCTGTCTGGGTCCCAGTGAGTGTCCATTATTTAAATAAGTGTACATTATTGAGCAAAATAAAGGACACTTATTGCCGAAAAGTGTCCATTACGGGCAAATAATGTACACTTAGAACAAAAGAATTTGACCCAGATGTTGTTTAATTTGTCTATCCCAGACAATTTCTTTTTCCCCCGCTACAAATACAATCATGGCTTCATTGCCCCTCCAATGGATCTACACTTCACTCTGTGTAAGAAGCAGTGTTAGTATTTTGTTGTAGATTTATTGACTAAAATGTATTTGCTTTCCTAAATTACGTAATCAGTTACTGGGTAATTGAGATCTTTACAGTGGGTTTCTACTGATTAATAACCGGGCAATTGTCATCAGTGGATCGATCATTAATGACCGCGTACGTAGTACGGCGGTAAGGTACTGTTTTCACAGGTGTTTGTCTGTCCACAGGGGGGGTGGGGGGTTGGACCTGAGCCAGGTACAGCTGGGGGAGGGGTCCCCCCAGAAATGTTTTTTGAATTTTTTTTTTGACATTTTTTTTTGGAAAGCTTTTGTTTTTGGAAATTTTTTTTCTTTTTGAAATTATTTTTGGGAGACAAAAGTCCCCCAGGATAGGTTTGCTATGCCACGGTCGGTATGCCTCTTGCGTTCACGCAAGAGGACTTTCTTGTTCTATTTGTGTTGCTAACCTACATCATGTGTCGATTTGAGGTAAATTACATAGGCGGCCACAGAGATATTGCAACCCAGGACAGTGTATCATGAGAATTGTTGTATGCGGAATATGTAGCGTTTTTCATTGCAAATATCACTGAACTGTTGAACAACAAAAATAACACATCATACAGTTTGGCAATTGATGCATCTGTTTCGGTCCCTGTAGCCGAAGAAGAATACCTGATATCTTTCTAACCGATGAAGCCCTAAAGACCAATAAGTATAACACGATGTAAATTTATGACTGGAAAGTTGTTGAATTTGTTTAATCCGAAAGCTGAACAGAACTGAATCAACAGCTTTTAATCTGGCAGCAAAAAATGCAAATTTAGAGACTTCCGTCAGCCACTTTGCGGAAACAATTCCAAATATAAGATGATTAAAGCAGAGGTGATGTGTGGGGAGCTGGTTAGCTCCAGTACCGATTGTGTGTCTCTTGTACAATTACTGAGGCCAGAAGTTATTTACTTTCGCGTCCCAAAAACTCGTTTTAGCAGGTAATCAAGTATAATATGACTGCGATTGTTAAATCAATTTCCCTTTTCATGCAAGAATACACCAGGAATTAAATAACTAACGTCATGGTTTAGGAAAGTTCCATGAATTTTGAAACTGTGGACATTTGTCAACACCAGTCGACTTTTGCTCTTGTTCTGGTGAGCAGTGTTCTTTTTATGATCTTTCCGTGTTAGTTTCTTTTTATGATCTTTCCGTGTTAGTTTTTGAACCAAGCTTCCACTGCGTTTTTCTAGTAACCGTTTCAGATAAGCCTAATGTATTATCATTGATTTCTTCGTCAGTGAAGTAACAGAGAGACACTATGGTTCCCATTTGAAATCGAGACCAAATGTTTCATCATGTGAGGTACGACATCATATTCGTATGACTTGAAAGGAAAATATGAACTCATGGCATGATCTCTTCGTGAAAATGATACGGATATTGACACCCACCCTATTGCAGAGCAGATTAATTTTTGCCGCCACATTCATTTGAGATCTAAAGCTCAAACTAATGTCTGTGTGAGCACAAGTTAGCATGTAGGGAACATGCCACTTTTCTCGTAATACACATAGTTGGCAATGTTTGCATTATCGTATAACTTCAAATATAGAACTTAGGAATAGTTACCAGATGAATAAATTTTAATGCAAATTTACGTTTGCTATGGTACATGTACTTTGGATTAAATTAATGTTATTGAAACTGTTTGTAATTATTTTTTAAAATCTAACTAACACAAAAATGTCAACATTGCTAACTTTGTGTATTGCAGAAAAACTCGATTTGAATATGTGTCAATAACAAGTATCCGACACGTCATGGACGTGAACAATCTTCTCGCAAATTTTGCCTTTACATTCTTTTTTCATTCACGTGATCATTATTTGTCTCATGATAATAAAAAAAGAGCAACATTGTTACCAGCACAGTTTATTACATATCTAATTATTAAATGAACATATCAAAAATAAAGTATTCAGTACCAATGAACAAGACAAAGAATATATTAGACTCACAGTTAGAGAACTGCTGTCTCTTTCAAGCCAGGCTCTTAAATTCATTGAAGAAAAAAAAATCAACATAACGGAAGTGGAGTTTATAGTCCAATATAATTAACAGAATTAATGGATATAATCTAATGTCAGGTATTTTACTGTTTTACTTCACATCTGTTCCAGGTTTTCATTGACAGACACACAACGAAGGTTCAGAAGGTTACGTATGGGTTTCGGAAAACGGCAATATATCAATCGGCTGACATTATTGCACTGAAAAGGAATTGAATATTTCTATTCAGTTTGTATTTAGGTTTAGATTCTACTTTTAACCTCTTACCTTTATCCCTTCATGGTATTTGGGATCCATTAAAGGAATTGGAAGCTACAAGTTTTAAAAACGGTAGGGGAATCGGTGGTACGAATTATGGTTACATGCTTTCCTCACATAAGGAACTTTGAGGGAAGGCTCAAGTGTTTGAATTTGGTGTTGGTAAACTAAATGTATCAGTCTCTGAATAGTGAAGTCTGCTCTGCACATTTTCCAATAGCTTCCCATTGTTGAAACCTCGAAAGATATTTGCAAATTAATGTCAGACTGGACTGTGAGACAGGACTGTAATTTAACGACTACCCAGCTATAATTCACTCTCGAATATCTTTAAATGATCTTCCAGAAACATTTTATGTTTTCTTGGCACCAAAGGTTATCAATATATTTGAAAAAAAGGTGCAAACGTATGAAGAACTGAGTAATTGTAGGTCAGGTGAAGATCATGGCTCACCGTGGGAAACCCAAGTGTTTCTACCAGTTTGTCTGTTCCCACTTCTTGTATTCTTTACTGACTCAACTAAAGCTGCCGCCAGGTAAATATTTCTGAACACCTGAATCCTTCGGAACTGTAATCAAAATCAGTGTAGTTTTTTCCTCAATGATACAATGGAATACGTACCGTCAAGTATTGTATGAGACTACAACGCAACGTTTCCCACTGTAGAATTTTTCTGTGAAAGGAGGAAACATTGTGGCAATTTTGGATTTGTACTGCACACGACATAATTAAGACATCTATTTCGGAACATGGTGTTTATTAACATCTGATTACCTAATATTTCTCTCCTCTTTCGTAATTCAGACAATGTGGGTCGTTACTCTCGTTGGTGCACCTACGCCTCATCTCTTACAAATATACGAGGCATCATCAAAGGTACCCATATTACCATTATTAGATTATTATACATACAAAGCTACCGTTGTCTTTGATTCTCGCTGAAATGACGGAATTGGGAACGGTTTTCTGATGTCATCCTCGAAGAAAAATGAAAAATCCTTTCTTACATTTTTTATTTGTATGACAGTGTTTGTTCATCGACTGGTGATGTGAATGAATTGATATAATTCGTGACAAGATCCCGTGCGATTTCATCTTTCGGTCTCTTCTCATTAAAATGTCCTTGGTGCGAACAGAAATAAGCAAGAAACCTATTGAGCCATTTCTATTACTCCTTTACCTGTCACAACATTACGAGAAGCTGTCACAATACATATGACTTTTCTCTTTGGGACATACATTTATTGGTTTACCATTCTCTGACATATAAACCGCGACAATTCTTTCTGAATTTGAAAATAAATAGTTGGTGAATTTGAACATACACATTCAGAAAAAACAGAATAACAGCAAAAAAAAGAAACAAAAGAGAAAACTATTTTGAATGCATTTCTACAATTTACACGATGTCTCCAATGACCTTAATCTAATAACATATGAGGCTCGCCTGAACTTTGCCTTATTCAGTAATACCCAGGTATAAGATTACATTTATCTATCCAGGAATTTAATCAGTGGCCGAGATCAGGGACACATCCACCTTGGTTTGCGGATATCACCTATTCATCTGTGAAGGTATCTTGTCCCTGCCAGTGCTGTTTTACCCGAGTACTACAAAACTTAGTTTGCATATTTAACTTCTTCACAAAGAAGTTGTAAATTTTCTGCTTCTTGGGTAAAATTTTAGAAGCCATACGTTTTTTTCATCATTTACTAGGAAAACCATTATCCAATCTTCCTTGAGGCAGAAGCCATTACAATTTGCAATGATGCGCATGACAACGTCCTATAAGGTTGCTATGCTCACAGCAATTTTATGAAATTTCCACAAATCATTCCTCATCATGGGCAGCCATTATGTGCAAACATCACGAAGAGGCAATTTACATCCTTTTGCTTTGCTTGGGATCCTTAAGCAAGACTTGTGTAACTGGCCACAAGTAGAAAATTTATAGTCAACGTTTTAGATCTACATCAGTTTTAACTTTTCGCAAGTTTCTTACAAGACAAGCAAATATCATGTATCATATCCAATTTGGAGAATTGGCATTAAACATATAAGATAGCTGAGTGAGTAAAACTTCCTGTTTCACTTCATATTGTATGATTTGTAAATATATATCTTTTCACTTTGAAGCTATGTACATACAATCATAACTGAAAGCCGAGTTATTAGAAATACTATTGTGGTCTAAAAAGTTTCAGACAAAATCTAAAATTTGCATTCAGAACCCAATCTGAAAATATCAATTCTATCAACTCTCGAATACATGTATGCAAATCCAACATGTGTTTTACCATCGTTTGCCATAGTAAAAACGAACCAAATGAGATTTATGGGGAAATTTCCGTGTTTGCACTTAAGTGATGTTGAACAATACAAATTGTGGACTTTTAACATGCTGAATATACAAACTAGATATATTATTGTAGCTAAATAATGCAATGAAATAAATTGGTGAGCAATATGTTTCCAGCTGGCAGAAAACTGTCAAAAAATTATTTTGGAAAGATAACTCTTTTTCGCGTCCCGTTTGGAAATTGTAGGTAAACCAAAAGTGTAGCATGGTTATCTTTCATGATCTTTCTCTTAAGCTGCATTTTTTATGAATATGTTGCTCCACATGATATAATTCGTAGTCAGACCAACGAAAGCATGACATTTTAAGTTCAGCTCCTTATTGAAGGGCACAGAATCCAGGAGAACTGCAAAATAAATTCGGATGCAGTTATTAATTTCTCTTCCTCAAAAATGGTTTGTTCACATTGAATGATTACAATTACAAATAAGAAGAAGCTGACTTCGCAAACTGCCAATCTTTGGATGGGTAGGATGGTCTGAAAATTTTGCTGTGTCTCTAAGTTTGCGACGTCACAATTGTTCAGTGTAATAGGACCCTTAGCTATCGGAATTGCATTGCATTTCAGGTTGCAATATGTGTCAACCCGTTGCTACAGCGAAAGTGATGCCTCCTTTGTTGATTAGTTTTTCAGGTTGTCCAGCTTCAACTGTAACGATGAAGTTGCAAAACAAGTTCAGCGAGTACAGAAACATCACGCAACCGTCTTGCCTTTCAACGATTTGTTGTAATAGATATTTTAAAAAATTGTTGAAACGTTGTGGTACTAATTCAGCTGCATAACATAGGTGACGTTGAAGAATTACTACATTAAAAAAGCGAAAGTAAGGCAAAGTAAACATTTTGCTGCATGAATTAACAACAGATTTGCAGCTGTTTTCTGAAAACCTTCGGGCATCAATGAGCCTTCGTTTCATTTTATGAAACAGCCACATATATTTCATCACCTGTATTATTCATTGTTTTCCAAATGTTTTGTTCAATGTAGTTCTCAAGCAGTGTTTCACATTCTAAAATATTTGTTGGAAAATCTTTGCATATTTTGCCTGAAGCATGTTTGAAAAAAAAATAAAGTACCTTTTCCCAAGAATGGTCGAGATTGCAAAAAGATTATAATTCTGCCAGCTTTAATGAAGTATTTCTTTTGAAGTGTAGTAACATAATTTTTATCAGAAACCGTACAAAGAGGTAACGCATCTATTCGGCTGTCAAATTCATTAAAATTCATAGCCAAAGGAGACAGGGAATATCAATGTGGCATTGTCTTAAAGAATAAACAAGGAAAGATTTTGAAACCATCCGGATGTTTAACATCGGTGGCTTAGTTCAGAAAGTCAATAGCTTTTAAATTGTCTGCAACCATTGAGTTTAAAGTAATTACTTTAAAAGTCATCTCTACATTGGTTTGTGCGGTGGCTTGAAACTGTGACATTATTTCCTGAAGACAACTTGAAAGAATTTATTTGAAACATAATACTCTTAAAAACCTCAATTCAAGGCAAATCTCATTGCCTTAATCTTCAATACAAAAGAGTTCATAGACAAAGGCTTTTCCACACCAAGTTGATATTCTAGAGTCTTACCACATCCAAGATAGTCTCGACTTTCAAAACCACAGAAGCTTTTTTATTTTAAAATATTTTCAACAAAGCGGTTTAGTCTTAAAGTTTGAAAAGTCAGATGAACCTCTTCTCTCGAATTCTTTACACAAACTTCTGCGAATAAAAGGACATTGAAGAAATGTGGTTGTTACAGTGGTTAAAATAGATCCATTAAGTCATTAGGTTTATTTCTTTTATTAGAGTCTGATATCTAGGCTAAATTTGTTCTCAGGTACGAATCACTAACATTGCGAAAAAGCTGTGTTTAAACGCTCTATCAAATGTTTTATTTGACTGAAATTAACTAGACGGTATCATTTTTGGGCTATTTGTAGCATTGTCATGTAGTTGTGACTATTTTTATTAATTTACAATTACACTGAGTTTTGAATAGTTTTAGCTATTTTGCTGGAAACTTTTTCGACTTGACATTATTGAAGTTGTGATACCATGCCGTTGATGATGTATTTGTCGTGATAATTAGGCTCTCAAACGATTCAATGTGATAGCCTATTTTAATGTGCCAGAATCAAATTGATCATTCAAAATATCAGAAAGCATAATCAGATAAATTAGTTAAATACTATTTTTGAAGTTGAGCTTTACAAAAAACTGAAAAACTGTTTTCGGTTTCACAATCGATTCACAATAAGAAAATGCACAAATAAAGAATCTTATTCTTTTGTATTTCTGTCTTGTTTCCAAAAATAGACCAATTTTCATACGACTATGAAATATATCTACAAGAATAAAGTAAAATGAAAACCGCAACTGACGATTGAAAAATCCTTTTATTCTTTATAGTTTTACCTTCTACAACAGAATTGAATCATTTTTGTTGCCAGACGATGAAAGACTAAAATAGATCTAACTGAAAACGTAAAAATGAACAGTACAGAGGGAATCATCAGTCACCATCCATTGGCAGTTAGTAACATTTGTGTTCGCACTTTTCTCTACCATTACGTTCACACCTACAATTTACAAGCAATGCATTACTTCTGACTGATTGACGTATTAATCTCATTCCACAAGCAATTTACTGAAAAGGAGTAAAATAGTCATTACTCAGTATCGTTTCTCAATGGTCCTTGTGACAAATTACACAGTCTGCTCTATTGACTTACTGAAACTAATTAACAACTGTAATAACAACTTTCGCCAGTCAGTTGAAAAGATAGTAAATTATCAACCGAGGTCACGACGGTTCTTCATCACAATTTACACAGGAAAATGTCGTAGATTTATAGAAATGAAATGCAAATTACATGGAAGCTTCGGAAATAATTGACACCTAATTGATAAAATTATCTAATCCTCCTGCCATCGGCTGCTGCAGAAATAAATTATGTGAGTACATAATTTAACAGACTTTTTCATTAACTTGTCACAATGTTTCACCAGACAATAATTACACTTTTGTGAAAAATGGGATTATTTGACAGATGGAGGAAAACCAACACATGTACATACGTTTATTGAAAACTCTGAAAGAGGCTGATGTAAACGGTTGTGCAAAAAGAAGTAGCAACAGTCCGGCACTAGTCGAGATGCCAGTGAAGACTCTTCGTTTTGGTAATTTTAAGTAAATTTTAATAGTGCTTGCCAATGGAAATATTTAAATAAAATATCAAGGAGTGATGAATTTCACTTTGGTGACTCATAAAATTGAATCCACCCTAAATGGGATTGAACTGAGCAATTAAAAACTCAGAAATCATGGAAAAACTTGAAATTCTAGTTTGGTTGGATGGAATCTTTTGTCATAATTTTTGATCAGCTGTCATGTTGTCAACCATCTTGGATATCTGCCATACTAGTGGTATTTGCTTTTTAATACAGATCTCCATGTTGACTGTGTAAGTGATGGCAGCCACTTTAGTGATTTCTGGTATATAATGGCTACCATCCAAGATGGCCAATAAGACCTCCATCCAAACTGTAATTTTCCAATTGCAAGGGCCCGAGTCACCGTACAGCTGTCGACTACACATCTCAACCAGATGGGTAGCCAATGGCTATGGACATTAGTGCGAGCCAATCAAGGTCAAGTACCCCGAGTACTTAAGGTAGTGTTCTAGGCAGGAGCACTATGCTTCATGCAGTAACCAGAACTAGGCTTAGATGCCAAACTAGAGAGCTAGGCTTAAATGCTGAAAGCAACATAACACAGAAGATTGTAACATACAGCAATAAATAAGTTAAACCACAAGTACTTCTTGCTTATGTGGAATCAGATGCAAGACACACCTTAGAGAGATCTACGGTACCGGAGGTCTACAAGACTTACTCATAGCGTTATACTATCTCAGCCGTACCTGAGGTTACCTCCATACCGCAATACCAAAAAGACCTCACACAATATTCGTTTCATTCTTGCCATGCATTGGTTTAATCTCATATCAGATCCATTTCATTTTGTGAGAAAGAATAGTTTTTTATCATGTGTGGGAAACAAATCCGAAAATATTCGAAAAGAAACCCATCCATAAACCAATAAGACACCTCTGAGAGTCACCAATAATACATTTATCTTTATCATTACATCATTGCATAATCCTAGTTTCCTTTAATTTTCATTTAATTTCCTTTAAGTGTTAACTCAATTGGTTAAATGAGTTCAAATTCATAAGTTCTTTTTAAACTACATGTTGCTTCCTAAAGGGAATTATAAAATTATTACTATGTCCAGTTGCATGGCTATGAGTAGTATGCAAAATGGCATCAGGAAGTTAGATTACTATCCAGAATTTCATTTCACGTTAGTAAAGCCAGCTGAATTAGTGGAATTCTTTTGGATCAAATCATGTGGGAGGTTCTTATGCTGATGTATACTGGCGGTGTAGGGTCTCAGATACAGCTGAGACTGTGGCAAGTTGGTGAACCTCTGGTGTGGGTAACCACTCGATGGGTCTTACACTTCATTCCAATAATGAGCAAGAGTTTATCTTCAGTTTACCAGTTTATTGTTGTACTGCACAATCTACTTGGCATGGTAGCTCTCAGGTTTAGGCTCAATGGCAAGGTGGCATCTAGTGATCTTGGCTCACGGCTTATGTCTGAGTCATCTCTCCTGCACTCTAGTGTGCAGTGCCTTAAGTACCAGGGGCACCAGATTATGATTGGCTACAGTGGATGAGCACTGCTATTGGTCAGACACTTGGGTGGTTCCATGGGGTTCTACCAGTGAGTGTGTAGTCAACAGCAGCACAGGACATGGCACCATGCAGTCCTCCATTACCCGGTTTGAACTTTGATACTTGTATTGAAGTTCAATTACCAATCTTAGCTGGAGAATACACACTAAGTTCTAACCTAACTTAAAGTCAGTGGGGAAGCTTGGTCACACTGATGTAGTTTCTGGTGCTGCTTTACATGTGGGGAGTATTCACTTTATGTGAGAGACTTTCCTACTTTAAGTGTATTCTCAACTTTGAATTTTAGGAGAGCATTTGCTTTAGTTTGTGAATGCAAAGTACAATTGGCACAATGTGAAGAACAGCTATCACAGATATAATTTACAGGTGCTGTAATTCTTCTGTGTTTCAGTCTGTTTGGTTTGTTGAGAAGTCATCCGGGAATTTCTACTTGTATTGTTGCATTTGTTAACTTCCCTTGAATTTCTGATTCTTGACTGTAATTAGACTAGATGTATGTAAATATAACATTAACAATTGTCATGTTAATGTTGTATTTACATACATCTAGTCTAATTACAGTCAAACCGGGTAATGAAGGGCTCTTTCTTTCTTTCTTGTTTCCATCTCTGGCTGTTCTGTATTTGGCTAGGTTGTATGCTATAATTTGAAAGAGTATTATTATGAGCTGTATCTCCAACATTTCTAGCGTCCTTAGCGTTCTCTGTAGTTGGTGTGCAGTGTCTTAAGTACCAGGGGCATCAGATCGTGATTGGCTACAGTGGGCGAGTGCCACTCGGGTGGTTCCGTGGGGCTCTACCAGTGAGTGTGTAGTCGACAGCAGCACGGGACAAGACACCGTGCACAAGTTAGAAATCTTGTAGCTTTCATCGCTTGAAAAGAATCATACCATCCAAGACAATAACTCCCATTCCTGGCAGGGAACGTGTTATCTTAAATACGAAGAAACGTATGCGTAACGATGACGCAAGAGTGTGAGAAGATACCACACACTTCACTCCAAACCGCTGAAATCTTACGAGACGGTTTCGTGCCATCGGCAATCTTTGCTCGATATGCGATATATAATTACATATCAGATTTTCCCCTCATAACTTCTAACGTAAGACTGTCTGGAGACTGACAGCAGTCTGTGAGCTACATCAAACAGGTCTTGCGGTAAAGAACTACAGTTTTTCTCTAATTTGTTCTGGAGGGGAAATTCTCAACAATCTGTCTGCAGTTGTAAAGAAGGCTTGAACTGCAGTTGTACAATCCCAAAGGATGTGCCATTACATCTATATTTACTCCGCTAATTTGTCTCTAAATTTAGTTACAGACCAAGAAATACTGACAGCCATATATTTCGTGATCGCTCCTTTTTCGCAAATCATCTTCTACTTTCACATCAACTTCTTAAGGAACATGACGAAGCCTGTTTATTCACAGAGTATCTTGGCCAGAAAGCTAAATTTCATACATGAACATTTTGTCTACTTTTTGACAAGATAGACTTTAACCTGTGACATAAAGTAAATGTATAAATAAAATGAACACATTTCACAATGCTATTTTGTAATAGTTGGTAATCTAACTAGCCAATAAAACTTATCTTTGAAAATATTGGAGAACATACAAGATTTGAACTCCAATGATGTGTTGTGTGAGACCTGAATGGCGTTTTTAGACTGTTGCTAATATTCTATTTCAAATAATATTTACATATTGAGAACAGTAGTTTCCATCAATTAAAATTCAATCTGTAGTGCTAGAACCAAAATAGCCCAATTCTTGTCCTCAGCAAATAGATCAGTTTTAACTTCTGATGACAAGTAATTTGATTGCTTATTATTGGAGATAAGGATCGGCTTCCTGTCGAGAAAAATATCCTGAGCCAGAAGTAACAACTCAGTGGGTTAAGTTACTGTTGGAATACACTACAAAAAGAGTAACAGTCCAGTTTTTCGTAAATTATACAAAATTGGCAACGTTGCTAACTATGACTTATGCAGTAAAGAACAAAAGAAATTCAGCAAAAGAAAAATGTCTCTAGTGGTGATAGAACCCAGAACTTCCTCTTGTAACCTATTCTGATGCCTGGCTAACTGAGCTAATTTGACATTTGGTTGTTAGTCTGAATCTTTGAGAGATTCATAAAGCTCTAATTATTCTAGAAATGATCCAAGTCCAATAGGTAACTCCAGTTCAGAGATCTTCCTTCCAACATATGTCTGGTTAGCATGATTGAACAACCGCGAGAGTAGATCACAAGAGGTCTTGGGTTCTTTCCCCACTGGTAGTCTTTTTGCTGAACTTAATCTGCTTAAGATTGTCGTCAAGTGCTGACGGTCCCTTAGGGAAACCTCGAGTATTCTGCAATTGTAGGTTAATTTTATTGAGTGTGGGATTGTATCCGATGTTAGTAATTCCATCGTAAAAATTTGTATCGTAAAAATTATATGTGTCCAGAACTGTTCAGACTCCGGGTAGATATTTCACTGAGTCTATATTCCTTTAATCATTCTTGTTTTTTCTTTCCAAATGTATTACTCTTTACCAAAAATATTTGTCGTCAAGGATAAAAAGGAATCATTGGATTTTTATCAGGAAGTAAATCTGAGATAAAATCTACGCGTTAAAGTCATACCAAATGACGTCGATTGGAAGGAACTCGTTGACTTCCATGTTTATGGTAAATTCATAGCACATCAAATATTTAACTTTTTGGACATCCTGTATCAAATTTGACATTTGGGCAGAGATATGAATTTTAAAGTCTGACATTTAGATTCATAAAAAACATTATGTCAGTTTCTGTACGAAAGGAGAGTACAAATATGTTTGTGCGACGAAAGCTGACAAAGTCTTGTTCTGAAGAGACAAAGCCCGTGGACCGGTTTTCTACTTCAGATCAATATGCTATTGATACTAAAACTCGATTCTATATCACATAAAAGTTGTAAAATTTAACGGGGGAAAACCAAAGATTGCCAGAGGTCCAAATCAAGAGTACTCAGATAAAATGTACTCAGATCTATTATCTGATTTGGTAGTGCTGTGCATGCAAGGAAATATATCTGTACCTGATAAACCTAAAACCAATCAAGATGGCACTTAGCGACATTGACCCACTTTTCATTACTTTTTTCTGAAACAATTTTTTTCTGACACAAGAGATTCCAAGCAGATCCGAAAAGGACTTACCATTCATTACCCTTTTGTACAGTAGTACAAAATGCTATGACATCCATTGTGACAGATCCATTGTAGCCTTTGTTGTATTTTCACTTCCAAGTTTATCTTTGATCTTTGATCATCATTGTAGAGTGCGTAACCCTAAGCTCAATATGTTATCCTGTTTTTCTGGGTATTTCCTATTTTCCGTCGAGTCAAATGAGTCAATAACAAAAGGACACTTACTTCGTCCGCCTTCTATGTCCTTTTAGTACGAGTTTTGACACCTACTTGAATGTTTGGTAGACAATTCTAAAATGTGAGCAACAAAAATGTTAAAATATCTGCACTATTACCAAACAAGATTTAATCATTCTGAGTGTTGGTGGAAAACCACAGGTTGATATTCCCGATTCTTGGAACAATTCCCGATTCCACAGGTGAAAAATTGGTAAATCATAATCGAATAAAATGACCTCAAGGACCAGCCTGTTTTCTGAAGGATATAGTCCTAAAAGGTCAGGAAATTACCTTCTTTGCAAAACAAGTAGAATTCAATTACAACACAGACGAACTGGTGTCTTTAAAGACATTTGTGACTATTTCGGTGCTTTTCTCACGGGCCCCGACTGACTAACCACTTTTACTTTCGGATACAAGCGTCAGGAGATCGTGACGTGAGTACCTTGTATTGTTTTCATCCTAAGCAACATTAAATATTGAAACATCAAGAAGCGAAACATTTCAACTTGGTGGTTCATTGTCCGAGAATTTGCAGGCCTATTTTAACAGTCTTTATCATCAATGATTAACCATTGACTTGGTGTTATCCATAGACCTAAGTTTAGTAACACCAGTTAATTATTTTCCTGATCTATGTTGCATCAAGAAGGCTATTTTGATCAACTTTGAAAATTAATAACAATGGTTACCATCCAAAATTGGATACCTATTGACGTGACAATGTCCGTATGCTCTTATCTTTTATCGTAATGACAGGTACGTTAATGGTAAAGTAAATTTATGGCCAGTAATTAACATTCCATCTCTATGCTAAGTCCATAGTAAACCACATCTAGATTAGGTTCTTTTGTTTAAAACGGTACATTATTTGCCCGTAATGGACACTTTCAGAAAAGTGTACATTATTTTTTGAGTGCTGACCTGACCTAGATGTGGTTTACAATAGATAAAGACCTGGAAAGTGTCCATTATTGACATAATAGCCTCGGCTTTGCCTTGGCCATTATTTCCCAATAATGGACACTTTCTCGGCCTTTATCTAAATCATAAAATTGAATATTCCCTTGACCCAGGCCATTTTGTCTATTTTTTAAAAATGTTACTTAATTCTTCCTACAAAAATGAGACATGTAAATCTTCGCATTTTATGGTTTAGTCATATAAGCAATTTTTTACCCTCAACAGGTTAGCCATTTGAGTCCATTTTATGCTTTTATGGGAATTTTAACCACAAAAGGTGGCTGCTACAAAATGACTGAAAAAGACGGCCACCAAAGGTTCCATCCATGTCAATAAAAAATTTGAGTTTTAAGTTTTTGGCTGTGCTGTGACCACCACTGTGTATGCTTGTACCTTATATGTAACAGCTTCTTGTGGATGAGTCCACCATTTTCCAAAATACCCCCAAAACACAGCTAACTCTAACGAGCCATGAAAGATAAGCAAATACCAAGAATTAATAGTGAACAATATGTTTTCAATAATTTGCTGATGTTTTGACAGGATTCCAACAGTCCGAGAAGAGCTGCTCTGTTGTGTATTTTATGACTTTGAATTTGATGAAAGCGTTACCCTCAGTATTTATTAAGAGGTTCAAAAGACTCATAGCAATTATAATTCTAGGAATTTCCATAATTTCATGATAACGCATCAGAGAAACCAATCACGATCAAAATGCAAGTGAAGTAGATCTACTTAAATTCTGAGCAGGTTGATGCACTGCTTGAAGTTGACCTTCCTTTGTCCCAACTGCATATGTTCAGACAAATTAATCTAAAAGATGAAACCGAAAATGAGCCGTTCCAGGACAAGGTTATCAATCTATTTCATCTCATTCAACATTAGAAAATTGAATCTCTAAGTAGTCAAATTCATTAAGGATAAAACGCATTTCGCGGAACACACCGAAAGACTTCAGAGATGGGTTACCATGAAAAAGATAATGTAATACCGAGGAACTTGTAGTATGTATGGAAAAATGAACGTCCTTCGTAAAGAGAAAGGTCTTCATAATTTAAAATGCGTGAGAGCAAAGAACTTAATGAGAATCAGTAGGGAATAACCAGAGTTTACCGACAATGGAACGACCAAACAAGCGAAGAAAATGTACAAAAGTAACTACAAAACTCGCACGTATTTAAAGTCTGTGAAAATTAATTATATTTTTATCACATGGCGTTCATACAGGTAAGTATTGGTCTCCATTCCATTGAAAACGTTTTTGCTATGAAATGGAACATATTCCCATTTTTTTTCATTTTGATACTTTTCATGGGTACTTCGCCATAGACTTCGTAAGTTTCGGCTTGAAAAGAAATTAATTAAAGCAATGTTCCATTTTCAATTCATTTATAATTTAGAGATATTTCCCCAACATGAGTGGGTAACGTGACTATCGTCATATTTTAGTCACTTGTTCCTGTGGTTTTGCATATCGAGACAATCTTCTTTCGTGCTGCCGACGTGGCATGTTAAATTCAGCCACTGCAATGCACCTTATTATGTATGAATACTCGTACACCATAATGTCACAATATTTTCCCAATAAATTTTCACTTGCAATGATATTTACTTGGCGAACACACAACCTAATCAGCAATAGGTTTAATTGTCAGTAGATGTCAGCTTTGTTCCGCAATATACAGCTTCATACAGTGAAGATGCAGTCAAAATAATTACCGTTGCGTAAGCCTGAAGAACCTGACCAGATCTGTACTAAGTGGCTTCACCAATTGTCAGATTATTATCTGTAATATGATAGATATCACATTTCACATTTTCTGTGAGGAGACCACGTACTCTGTCTGGTCTTTGTAGTTAAATTCATATTAGAGTCTATGTATTTGTGAGAAATATAACCTGGAGATATTATTGCTGCATTGCAAATACCATACTGTACGTGTAATAATGTGTAATGGAGACACACTGCTAAGGGAGGTAACGTACCTTTTCATCTCTTTTGTCATCCTATCTATATCTAGTATCATAATGATTTGTAGGAAGCGGTTACGTAAGAGCAAAAGATTAAAGGTTACGGTACAACGTGATGAAGTTTTCGTTGGTTTTACGCAAATATCCCCGCAATGGATTAATGTTTACTTGGTGTTGTAAATGTGAAAAGCCCGTTCGATGATACAAGGTGGTTTCTTTACACCAAATTTAACTGGTTGAATTGTCAAATGATAATAAACAGTGGGCTGTTTATTTCCCACAAAAATTTATTTAAAATTATTGCAGATCACGAGCTCCTCAGGATAGGCTGCTTAAATTGTAATTGTGATTTGCCAAACAGCTTTGTAGTGAGATTATTGCATTCATTAGAAATGTTACAGTGTATCTGAACTGATAGAAGCTAACTGTTTTCCAGGCGGGAGATGTTGTTATTTTAACACCACCATGGAGAACCGAGAAAAAGCCGGTAATAACTGTGCAAATAGACCACAGATGAAGAAAGCTTTTTTCGATTCTGGTGGTAGGTCGAAGTTAATTGCTTTGCTCTTCAACACTAGACCTTTCAAAGAAAGATGTATACATCACAAGAACCATTGTGTATTGTTTCAAAATTCATCGTTAACTCTCTTAGATATGACTTTTGCCTTTGTACATTACATGGTTGAAGATCATAATATGATTGTTGAAACTTATTTATGGGACGGAATGGTTGCACCAAGTAAAAATGTATCAGGATGGCCACAGCAAGCACGTTAGCCTAGACAGTTTCACAGAACTAAACGAGAATGTTGACCGTACGCGGTCAAAGGTTTAGTCTCTGCAAGATGCTCGACACACCTCAATGTTGGGGGGGGGGTTTGATGGTAGCTGATGTTCAAGACCAAAC
>JBCAUG010070477.1:0-22845 GCA_038406175.1 Haplosyllis leylae | reverse complement strand
GAGGCTTTTGCCCCCTTAAAACACTATTGCTTCAGGGTTTAATTTGCTGTGCTCAAAGGGTTTTATCAAATGTGATTAACTTTATGTACCATATGGGCAATAAACTGTGATATGAAAGAAACTTAAGAATTTGTGGCTCATTTAAAAGGCATCTCCTGGTCGCGAAAGGATTCCAGGCTGTGCAGCCTGTGACACTTTTCTTACAGACGTAGAGTGATTTAATCAAACACAAGAGGAGATCTGTATTCACGTCACACAATACTCGTCCCTCTGCTATTACACCGCTAACAAGGCTCTCCAGAACATGGCTGAAAGAACGACGCAACATTTAAGAGTTAGTTTACACTGGAATATATCGAAGGCGAATGTCAATTTCTTTGCTTTGGTGTTTCTCATCTTTCCATGTCATGTGCTGTTCAAATTGCGAAATTTCTTTCGACGATTCGACTTATTTTAGTCATCTCTGTATCTTATCTGTTAGACTACTCGTTAGAATCTTTGTGAATTGATCTCGTTAAGGCGTGTCAGTCGTTCGGTTTTCTGTTTCTATTTTGATTCAATAGTTTTGTCGATAATTCCGTGACTTTCTCCTTTAGAATATATCATTACTCCCAACCACAAAGCACTATTTCTTTCTCCTTACGCTCAGATATATCTACATCCACGCGTAACTATTTTATGATAAGGTTATTCATTATCCTATATATAGTCAAATGACTGTCATTTCCACAACTGAATCGGAGCGAAAATAAACAAATCCATTTGTAAGTAATTGCCGCCAAGTCACGCAATCAGACAGATATGTAATTTCCGCGGGCCATCAGTCTCGCAGATCTCCATGAATATTTCGAACCAACTGTATACTTTCACCAACCCACGTTTTTCCTCATCTTTGACACAAATTCCACAAAATATCTGGAATACTAAAACGGGAAATGCTTGTCTGTTTGTCTATGACAGAATTACCACCCTAACGGCAAGTCATTGCAGTTGGTTCTCACCATTGCAGGTACTAACGTTAGCCGGTTTGAACGACGGGTCACCACTAGTTCCTACAATCAATCGGCACACTGATGACGCGGAAATATCTTGTGTGCGGCCGTTTTAGAGACGATGGAAAAATGGGTGAGTTTTCTACGAGGTATGCTACACTCTATTTTCTTGCTGCACTCTTGCTTACATGGATGAAAATCTCTCTAAGTAAAAATAAATTAATCGCAAAGTCGGTTTCTATCCAGTTCGCATTACATGTCCACTCCCGGGAAATCTCACAAAAGCCGGTTACTCAATTTACACGGCGACAGTCGTCACGTCTGCACTACCGGACAAGCCGTCAGGAGGGCGACAACTGACCCAATACAATTATGCGTAAATTGATTTACCAAAGCAATTCAATTTACTTGTTTTTTTCTCTTTCACCAGTTCCACTGTCTGTGCATAATTCGAAGGTTCTTTTTTATGGGCGCGGTTTGAATAAATACACGGTATTCTGTTTGCAGAAAGCCCAAAAACGAAGATTGGAAAATGAATAAGATTCGGAGACGAGGGAAATGACGCACTGGCGACGGAGGAAATGAGACGGTGAAGAAAGTACGAAATGCAAGCAGGAGAAATTGTGGAAAGGGTGGGCGGGTTGGTGACAAATAGACAAAAGCAGAAAGAGGGGAACAGAAAAAGAGAGTGACGAAGGGAGACAGACAGCCAGCTAGCCAGACAAATTTTGACAAGAAGCTAACAGACACGCGAAAATACAGAGACTGGCACAGACAAGTAGACAGAGAGTTATGGGCGAAAAAATATTAAAATAACTTCAGAGGAAAAAAAACGTAAAAAAGCGGCTGAAATCGGAGCATTAATTGAGAAAGTAAATCATATTCCTCTTCAGCCCATGTTATAATTGCAAAAAACAATCCGGTTTTCTTAGCAGCAATTCTTTCTTTTTTCGTCTCACAGGCAATTAACCTTATTCTGAATCGTCTTTTTGCTAAGCTCTCTTCAGGGCACGCGAACCCGTAAACGAAAGAGACATCACCTGGAATAAGTAAGGTTTTTCATTTCAATCATGATAAACTTCCAGACTAAACGAAAGCAATTCCTTTTAAACAAACTTTCGAGCCAATTTCAGGTGATATTCGTTTCACTTTCGCATGATACGAAGACAACATTGAGATATCAATCTGTCTGAGAGCATTATCTCTGTTATCTCTCTCATCTGTGTTATCAGTGTTCCTCATCTGTAATACTGTATCGGGAGCATCTCTCTCCTCTGCCAGCTGGATTCGCTCCAAATACGGAGACTAAGTGCGATTAGAAGGTATTATTCAAGATAATCAAATATCAAAACGTACAACAAATTTTACATAAGTGAACAACTAACATTTATTGATTCATCATCCCCTTTGGGCTATCTAAGCTGTCGACATGTGCACATCAAGAACTTCTTTTTGAAAGGACATTAGTCCTTCTTGTGGGGTCATCGATATCTCTGTTTTGGACTTCTGGTATCTGGGTTTCAAAGCAAGGGTGATCCTCTCACCAGCTACGATTCACCTCTCAGTGGACACCTGCAGAACTGTTGATGGCAACAATGGTGAACCCAATTCCTTTTCCAAGCACAGGCAGGAAGCTGGCACTGGATTTCAAACCTTCATTACTGGTTCACTGTCTAGAATCTTAAACAACTCAGCAATGTAGCTATTCATATTGTAGCCAGACCATCTAACGATACTGATGTATTTATTGCGCAGTATTTATTATAAACGTAACATTGATGAAAACAGATGCGAAACACCTAAAGTTGCATAAAATGAGTCTACCACCACAATCCGTGGACAATTTCACTGAATATCACAGAGGCATTAAATGAGAAATTTGTGACAACGCAGTCCGGTGTTTGCCGCTTTATTGCTATCACTTCTGTCATCATAATGATATTGATGTTGCGGTTTAGAGTCAAAGAGCTACATCGATTGTAGTGCGACACCCCTTGTATGGAGATCCAATCAACCAATCATAATTGAGATACTATCTTAAAGCTCAACAGCAGCCAATATCTGGCCGCCTTCCAGAATCAACAGATTCCAATCTCTAATCTACAAAGATTCTATCCATTTCTTCTCGTCTTTGAACACAAAAACTCCATTTATGCCTTCCACACACACACAGTCCCCCGCCTTCAGGGGGCTAGATTACAAAGCGATTATTCCTATTTGACCTGTGTCATTGATCTAATATCGCCTGTACTTTGTGTAATTCTCCTTCCTTTAATTGTCATTGGCTTTCTTTGTTTCACAGAGGTGAACACTTTGATAGGAAATTCTGAGTTTTTAGACAGGCAAGTTTCACTTATCTTAAGTTGCTTTTTTTAAAAAGGTTAGAAGCTTTTGAAAAAAAAGACGTTCACCTTGTAATCGGTTGAAGCTACTTATGAAGGCAATTTGAAATCGTTTTTTCCTTAAATTTTAGCGAACAACGACCAATTTGTGAGGCCACTCATATCTCTGGTCAGGACTACTGGTGACGTATGCGCTCGGTTGTGAAGTGGTTGTGATACAGAGTGGATCTTTAGTGATCTGTCCACTCAATTCCTGTCACAAACTTCCTCACTGTCATGCCTATTCAGTTGCGCTCGTCTCCCAATTGTCAGACCTGCCTCACTGTACAAGGATGTACAACAAGCAACTGTGGTAGCTCTCTTTTGTGCATAATCCTCAGACATAAAAGCCGCGATGCAAGTGGGAGGGGGGCGGAAGGATAGTTCACAAAAAGTCATGAATGGTAAGTTGCAAACAAGGAAATTAAGTTTCTGGTTATTCCAGAAATAGTATCAATCTTAACCAGTAGTTTTCTCATTCAGAAGCCTGTAAATTATTCAACCTTTTGTGGAAACACCATCCCTCCCCTGGAATTTTAATTCTCTGAATTAGTGGTACAAGTAGCATTCGTTTCTGTGGTAGCATTTTAGAACAGAATCTCTCTGTAATGACACTTAACTCAGAGCTCCTAATTGATGTCATGGGAGTTTACAGCTTTTGAATAGTTGAAGACCACCCCTGATTACTAAATAGCAGAAGATGGCTTCTTTTTTATGAACACCAACAACGTAAGAAAAACTGGTTTTTACACTTTGAAAAGTATATCTATTTATTCAGCAGCAAGAGATTCATCCAACTGTAATTTTCTGAAATCCTGACGTAAATGCAAAGATGCATTACACTGAATTCAACTCAATGGAGAAATATCTGATGTAGACGTACCATTTGAATATTTACCCAGAAGACAAGAGAAAACATTGCCGTTGTGTGAATGTCAATGCATTGTACGGCTTGTTGTGCACTCACCACTGTCTGGAAATCATACATAACCTGTGTACTGCGTGAAGAGACGACGAAAATTATCGTATCGTATCGTATAAACAGTTCAACGTCATTGTATTGATACTGTAGTGTTTGCCATTACAAACAAAACTAACCGCAACAATGATGCGTTGTTGAAGATTCCGATCAATGACGGGGTCATAAGGTGCGGTGATAGTTAACTGAACTTTCTTCTTCAAAGTGTTTGTTTCATTTTGCTGCCTCTGCACCTGAGACGGCTAAGTGGTTGGTTGTATATTTTCAATGTGTGACGCTTTTACTTTTTGCACGACGCCATTGTAGCGTTCATTTTTAACTGTCACAACCCCAGGAACAGAAATTGACTTCATGAACTCATCTAGTTTATATTTCTTATGCCTACTCACAGATCTTCCTGTGCGGTGTACCCGACAGACAGCAAGAGAGACAGAATTAGAGTAAGCATGCAACAAGAACAAGAAAGTAAATAACGAAACAACTGTAACATTACATGTGAAATCAATCCTACAAAACTATGGTCAACCTAGGTCTAACTCTATTCTTTGTCAATCAATGGATTGAGGATCCCAGTCATTACAACCCTAAGATACACCTGCACGTCAACCCACCGATCCAAGTCAAGCATGCGTGACATGCTGCAATGTTATTAAAAAACATCACAGTATAAATGCACAATGACGGAGCACAATAGCAACTGCAATATGTATCATTTCACTGATGACACAGCTTCAAACTACTTCTCCTTCTTCCACTTTCATCAATATTTGATTGGAACAAAACATAAAAGCCACAAAGCGTTGTTAACAGCGATCACACAATGCGCAGGAAACGCAAACACTATTTGCGAAAAATGATCACTATTTTCGGCTGCTTATGATTCCTCTCTTTGATGTATTTTGCTTGATTCATTTGTAATTTATTTTTACTTCTTTCAAATCGGATCTAGGATTAAGGTAGAAAGCCCATTATTTCTAGATATTTCATTGTTTCTGAATATAATATTCGAATATGTTAATTTTGGTTCCGCTGCTTTATTTCCTGGAAAGTGCATTCAGTGCAAACAAAGGTAAAATGCGAGGGGTTCACGTACAGAAATTGTATCTACGCAATATTTTCCTAAAATTTCTAGTTCCTTCTCGTTTTTGGAATGAAACTAAACTTAGTTACCAAGAGATTGTTAGGTGTTACACTCAGATGTGGGTCTGACAATTAAACCGTGAAACTCCGGGTATAGATGTCACCAGAAATCTTAAACAGGTACCAGTGGCCCTACAAAAAAGTGCTAATGCCCCCCCCCTTACCAGTTTGATTCTCCAGTTTGTTGCATAAGCAAGTTAGAGCAGCACGTTGTCAAAAAAAGAAAAACAAGTCGACGTATCTCGTCCCGTTTGGGCGGAGGAGGAGGGGCTCCGTCGTTAATGTTTTCCTGTGTATTATTTATAACAGAATAGACCACCAAAAGCGCCAATTACAGAAGACCTTGTCATCGTGTACTTGTATGGTATTGTCAAACTATTGTATTGAAACTGCGCATTTACACAGCCATTGATTGCTTCTCTGAAAAATTAATTGTAGTTTTGGTTTCAATTTATTCTGCTTTGCCTCTGTTTAAACTTGGGATAGCAACAGTTTTCAACTATAAAATAAAATAGGCCTGTCGTAGGAAAGAGTTAAGTACGAGGAGGCGGAAGCTGCTTGTGCATTTTTGGTGGCTCGTTAGTCACCTTAGTGGTTGATTGACGGTTTTTGCCCCAATATTTTGGGCCCATGGTTGGGACCTATGAAGGCCTTTTGCAGCTCAGTGACTGTACATGGGATGATGGCTCTATTTGCAAGTGGTGGGGACATCTAACCACTAAATGTTGTAATCGAAATTTTTTTTGCTGCAGGTGGTGGGGACCCTAAAACCTAGTATACAATGCACTTCACTCCCCTTTGCACCCCTCCACTCCCCTTTGTCCCCTTCACTCCCCTTTGCTCCCTTTGCTGCCCACCACCTGTGACCACAAAAATTTCAGTTACAACATTTAGTATACAATATGCTTTGCTCCCCTTTGCTCCCCTTTGCCCCCACCACCACTATATGTTGTAATTGAACTTATTGTGCTCACAGGTGGTGGGGAGCGAAGGGGGCCAAAGGGGGCCGAAGGGGGCAAAGGGAGCAAAGGAATGGGGCTAAGGGAGCGAAGGGAGCAATGGGAGCGAAGGGGGCGAACGAGCAACTTCTGGTGAGACTTTCACAGCATTTAATTTGTAATTATGTGTCAATAAATAAATTCTAAAATATATGGATAGTCACAAACATACGTGACATTATTTTTCTGCACAACAACAAATACGGAAATCGCACAAAAGTGACTCATTGTTGCAAAAAAAGTGGAACATATAAATGTCTGAAAACAATAACGCTTTGCAAGACATCTCAAATATTTATGCTGATGCAGTAAAATATGGCGCAAACACGTTTGATCAGCTGCTTCAACCATTTGTCTCGTATTAATGAAACAACGAGAAAGTTACGTAATAGCGCACAAGCGACAAACACACGCCATGTGGTAATAGCGCACAACGCCACATGTTGACACTGTATTATACATTGTATGGAAATTCATTCCATGAAGCCATCATCCTCATTATTATTGCCATAATCATGTGTTGCTGCAATAAATTCTTACATAACACAACTACGCAGACATAGATCTACAGAATGAATGCGAAATTAGTGTTGACAGATTCGGAAAGGGTCTGTTCACAGAGTTCAAATTACATCCTGGTCAAAAAACACACGAAAGCGATGGCTCAATGAGAACGATCTGAGCTTGGGTACTGCTTAACGATGGCCTAAGCCTCAGGCTAAGGTACTGTTCATACTGCAGCAAAACTAGCATAGCTTTGGGTTTCAGTTGCAAATGAGTTTCTTAGAAACGTAGTTGAAGTTTTTGGATGTTGATCCAGAAATAGAGTATTTCGGTGGAGAAGAGATAGGGGGAGGAACAATGGAGTTTCTAGTTTCTATGGACCCACAGGGACCGGTATTCGTGCAGCCAGCAATAGCTCTCAGACTGATGAGATGAATGCCACAGAAATATGAATCATAATGATAATCATAGCAGCCATCCACGCTACATCTCTCCAAGGCCGAGGGCCCACCACACGTGAAGCCATGTTTTCCACTAAAAGTCCAATATTACTCAACTTATTCCATTCACTGATGGCATCATGGCTCACAGGGTTTCAATGTCCATTTCATAAAGCCTCCATGACGTGATAAATCAAAAGTCAAAGAGATGATAACGTCAAAAGCGGATTAGTTTTCTATGGGAACAAAGGTATCACATGATCAAAGGCCAGAAATGGAACAGTTCAACAGGGGAACATCGGCAAGAAATGTACGTGGAAATCGTTTTTGAAAACTAGAGCTCCCTTTTTCTGTTTATGATACAAGTCGGAACCAGTCACAAATATCCAAGTTCGGAATTCAGACCAAAAGGATGTTTGCGTCCTCATTTAGAAACAATAGGATTTCCAAGCAGCAAACCATTTTGAGAAAAAAATGGGAAAATCCCAGACAAGGCAATATAACGGGCTACGTTTACCGAGTCCACTGACCAGGGTAACGTTGTTGGACCCCCTGAGCCAACCAATTGACTGTAATTATTCGATCCAATGCAACTGTGCATGACCATTACCAGTCAGAACCCCAAAAGCCTTGAGCAACAATAGCCCAACTGCCCAGCTACCCCTTCTCAATTGACTGCAATCATTCATGTCCATCCATCCCATCCATCTCTACTATGCAACAAGCGGTCTGCCCGTCTGCAACCAACATGCAGGTTTCTCTCTTCTGCTGCAGCAGCAGTAGAGTGCTGATAATGCAGGGTAATTCACAAGCCGTCCTTTTTCATGCAGACGGTGCCTGGATGGATCTCCTTGTACAATCTCTGTGAACCAACCGGTCGCTGTTTTTCCACTCATAGGGTTTCTATTCATATTTCTCTGGTATGTATTTGGTTTCGCAGTTTTCCATTACATTTCCGGAGAATATTTCGCACAAAAAGCCCACTCGATTTTCAACATTTTCCAAATGGATGCGTGAGCGGTAATTCGAACTCCGATTCTCACAAATTTGTCACAGGGTCCGGAAATGAGAACTACAAATGTATTGAGAACTCGAGACTTTTTTCGATTTTATTTTCACTCATCACTCACCATTGATTGCAGAAAACTGAGAAATGTACAGTTACATATTTCTTCTTGCACACAAATCTAGCCCACTCGAGGCCAGTACTGATCTCACACAATGAAACATTCACATCGTACACATATTCATGTGCAACATTTGGTTTCAGGGGGGTCGTGCGTACAATTTAGCACCAGTACCAATTTCACACCTTCTCCACGTACATGCTGATTGACATTCAACAGAAGAGCCAAACCCTGTATCAATGTACTCAAAAAGCAGTGTACTTTGTTGCCATTTTTTTCTGTTTTCATGCCAAACTATTATGCGGCTGGACGGTGATCGCTTCAACACGAGACTGGAGCTGTTTCAGTCAATTAGCTTTTAGATTACATAGAAATATCGATGAAAGCTGGCATTCCTTGAGATACAATTGGATCATCGGTTTGTTGTTTTTCTCTTTTGTTTTCACCTGCTAAACTTTTTTCCCCATTCTTGTTTATTATGCTCAGTGCATTTAATGTCAATTCACAATTGATGTATGGAAACAGACGGCACGGTTTAATTAAAACTATATCATCATCACAAAATACCATCGCAAAATGATGTCTTACGACCACATCTATTTTACAACAAATGTTTTAGAGCACGTGTTTGGGAACGTTGTCCTCGAACCAAATTATAAATTGGTTTTCTTCATCATTTCTGAGCACTGGTGGCAAAATTACTTTACATTGATTGTTTTGCTACAAATTCACTTGTTCTCAGTTTTTATATTCAAGAACAATTTTGTGCACCACGCGACTTTAACCGTATTGGACTATTATTACCAGTATTGTTTTTTTTTTTTTTTTGAATGTCACTCGGTAACCGAATGTTACAATGTAAAACAATACCCTGAACATGGTGTCTGATTTCTGACTTTAATAGCTCGACTTGAAAGCACCCTGAATTATAAATATCGCATCAGCATTGGTTTCTATCCGTATTTGATACCGTTCATCCCTCCGTTTCAAGTTTTCGTACTACACCGTTTCTATGAAGTATTGGTTCACCAATATGCAATTAAAGAATGTTCTTTTGTATCACGTTTCCACAAATTAACAATACACTTGATAGTTTCCATGGTTCCATATTGTTGTCACATAGCAACGACTGTTTCAGCGTTAGTAGATAATTAGACTGGTTTTAATCAAGAATCACCTGTTGTCGAGATAATCGTAAGTTCAAATTCAGTAAACATCATCCATCAAGTTACCAAAACAATAACAGGAAGAAATCGTAGAGGAATCCATCCCAACGGACCTAATATAGATCAGGTGATAAAGGACGACAGTATTACAGTAGTAATGTGGTAAACAAAATCTGCTTCTGTTTTTCTTTTTTTACTTTGCTTGTGTGGGTGTGTTTTATTTCGACACTTTTCGATATTACCCAGTTACTGACTCTCTCCTGTAGGCTTAAAGCTTGCATTTCAGCAAATTTCCCATTTTCTCTCAGGTTTTCTGACGCGTGATGACGTTATTGTCATGGCAACATCTGAGTATTGAAAAGAGTAAACGAAACCTTTGTAAGTTATCTGATATCTGTCAATTGTTTTTGGGCACTTTGAGAGAATCTCAGTTCTGCTTTCTTCTTTTGCATGCTGTGTATTAGCCTGTGCATTTTGTACAGAAATTATGTTGGTAAAAAAAAACCCAAACAAGCGTAAATCAAATATTGTGACTTTACCATTGTTTGACGAAAGCAATAACTTTCACCAGCGATTTAGGTTATTGACCTTGTGTCATCCGCTATTATTGCATTTTGATTTATGTTCAACTTTTTTTCGCGGCAAATATCATTAAACTGTTACATGAAACTTTTTGTGCGCGACAAATATGATTAAACTGCTTCACGAGACTCATTTGTCTGGGGCCGCGCAGGGTTTTATGAACACAACACATTGTATTGTCTCATATTTCAATTGCAAACCACAATCCTGTTCGCTCTTTTTGCCTCTGCCCTTTCCAAACGTTTACCATAGAGTACTACTTAAAGTGGGAAGCTCTTTGCGTTTACTGTGCAACAATTGCGAGATACGGACAATTAAACATCAACAAACTGCGCAATTTGTTCACCAAAAGTCAGTGCGATTCAATCAGTACACAAACCTCACAGCTGTGTCCACCTTATTGAAAAGTATAAAGTATTGATTAATACATAGCTCCAGGCCACGAAATAAAAAAAAAACTTCCGTTTGTTGGGGAAACCCATTTAACCTATCAAGGTAAAATGATAAGGCACACTTCCTTAAAATGCTCCACATTAATTAGTAACAACTACAACTCGGGCTGATGAACATGCATCCGTATGAAAGTCACAGTACAGCAATGTTCAATTTAAATTACTTCTTACTAAGAAGAATCTTAGCCTTCACGTGGAAAAACAAGAGAAACCGAAGTTTGTCTGACAACAACGGGAAAGGAACTCAAGACGCATACTTCCAGTTCCTAACTTAATATCACAGTTATTGATTTGCAAAGAGAACATAATAACCCAACACTCTTCAATCATGTACTTTCATACTGCAACCAGATATGGTAACATTTGAATGCGTCATATTTCCGCCATTCTGATGGGTTTTATGCGTGGATTGTGCGGATGTATGCAGGATACAGTTATGGTAAGATTGGAAGGCCCTACAGCTGTCAGCGGCTATTGGAGTGCTAGGAGATTGATGACTTCACAGTTCGTGTCGTGTAATCCACCAACCTGACCACACTAAAAGTCACGGATTTCTTTGGTTTCTTGAGTCGAGAGATTATGTGGTCCTGTTGAAAAACAGACCATGGTATTTCTATTCATTAAAATAACACAACGTCACAAAAACACAACGTCACAAAAACACAACGTCACAAAAGCTTGGTGCCATCACCTCACGCAATGACCTTTCGAAAAGACTTGAAACCGCTTCTGGTAAACTCTTTTCTTTTTTTTAAAGTTAAACAAAGAAATTGCAAGAAAAAAAACTCACTAAAACATATCTAGCTCTCGTGAACTACCAATAACGTTTCTGTAATAGAATTTTCGGAAAATGAGACGGGATGTTATTTTTTCCTGGAAAAATACCATCAGGAACAGATCGTGATGTTTCGTCTTATTTTCTGTTTCATTGACAAATTGTACTGACGGTTTAACAATGGAAACTGCCATGATTCCCTCCATTAAGCCAATTTGTTAATTCATAATTTTCCCATTACCTGGAAAAATCATTCAAAAAAGACGTTTTCAATGGATTAGAGAAAAATCAAGGGGCAAAACGAGGTGCCTCGCGGATATTTTTGTCTCATTGAGTGTTTTCTTTTCTTGAATGGATCGATAAGGCAATGTAAACATCCATTGATTGAAAAAAAGGAGAAAGAAACGCAAGAAGTGCAGCTGAAAGTACAGATGTATCGGGTAACTTTCATCCCGCAGTCTTGGACGATTCAGTATCAGAGCTCGCGACAAAAACGAACTTGTCTGAAATCCTAACTTAACCATCATCTTCAAATATCAAAGATGAACATTCAAACCTCTTTGCTTGTAAAAATATCAATGTCAATTCTGCAGACGCATTTTCCTAGTTTGCACCTTGTTGCTTTATAAATGGATACAATCCTCCATTTAAATTTAATTACAAAACTATAGAAAAATTCTCCAGAGGTACAACACAACGTACCACCCCTTCCGCACCTTCAAATGTAGCAGCGCGGCCTACGTTCAACGAACAACTATCAACAACACTCAGGTCTTGGCAATAAGATGCTTCTGCTGAGCCACCAAGTGAACGAATCCACAGGCAAAACACGAACACTAAACTCAAGGCGGCGAGTTCAATACTCATCTCTGCACCACCACAAGGTCTTGGTAGTGATTCAATATTTTACGCATCATATGGCTCCACTTTTTCCTTTCTTTTTTTTGCAAAAGACAAAAAGACAAATAAAACGATTGACATTCGACGAGAAATCGATGTTGTCGACCTTGCGCTAGTTTGTCTCAACTCAAGAATCTATCGGCACATCCTCGAGTATCTGAATGAAAACCTTTCAATAATTTGTCAAGATAAGTAAATAACGTGCCCTGGAGCTCTTAGTTTCCATGGTGATGGTGATGTAATTATCATTCAGCGTCTCACCTAGAGAGATTAATCATGTAAAGAACCCGTTTTTGTGTCTGTCACTCTTTCGCGTGTCTGGCCCGCCATTACTTTTGATTTTGTACCAGATTAGATTATCTATCAAGACCTCTAATTTGTAATTTGTTTTTTTAAAACTGCTGCTGCTGGGGGTCTCCCTTTCAAGAAGGGAAGCGTTTCAGGTTTAATTTTAGAAACATGCTATCGAAAAAAGCTTTTAGTCAATTCGATCAACTTAAATTTGGTTCCTAGGCAACATCTCCTGTACCTCTTTTTACTAATGTTTTAGTTTCCTCGATACTAAAAAAGACGTCATTTTCATCTTTTGAGCTGCAAGAACTTCTCAATTTCTAAGAAGTTTTTTTCCGCCTTGCGTGGCAGAATTTAATAATATCAAGTGTGCCTTTCTTGCATGGTTTTCTTTCTCTGAGAAAGCAAAGTAGCAAATGATGTTTTATTTCTCCTTAACCAAAGGGTTTTGAAAAGTATTTCGTGATTGGGAAATTTGTTCATTGCAAACTAACAGATTTTTCCTCGCTTTCAGCTTTCCATGCAATGGTTATTACTTTGAAGCAATGCCACAAAAATGTGTTTTAGTCGGTCTGGCTTCATGTCGAGAATAGATACACTGAAGTGTAACAATGGTGTGTCTATCTGAAGAGCAGAATAAAACCTAAAAAGTAGCGGATTGGAGGGGACAGAGGAGCCATGTCTTCATAGATTTCATATTTCTTAAACATACTGGACTAAAAAATTTTCTAGTTGCAATGATTTTAAAGTAAACAAAAACTACTAATTCCAAGAACAATTCGGTACTTTCGACAAACTGAAAAGTTTGCAAAGAAAATTACTCACTTTGTTAACAACAATAAAAAATCAACTCTGGTACCAATAAATTTCCGCTATTTTTTCTTATGGGTAATTTATGAAAAACGAGCCGCCATGACACGTTTCCAACTTGAAGAGCTCTTCCAGTGTCACTTTCACATGAATTATTAATATATGCATTTTTGTCACTTTGAGGTAGATGTAGTGAGACCCCTGGTTGCATGAACTCTATTTATAATTCATTTAATCCATTATCTGCCTGTCAACGTTGTTAATAACGACCAATATGGATATCATTACGACAACAATCAGGGTCCGAGTGCTTTTCTAATTCGGGGGTTTTGTGCGTATTTCGTTTGGGGGAAAATTAATTTGGGTCTAAATTGGCTGATAACATTTACCTATAGTTTACCATACACAATTGACGATATTATTTCTGTACATTAAACTGTCAATATTTTCGCCCATGTGAACACTGCGTCTACCAATGGATTTTGAGCGCAAATTGAACGTTATTTTTGTGCTTACATCCCAACATTTATGTGGAAAGCGTTATGGCGCGTGATGTCTCAATCTAATAGATTACATTGCGGAGACAAATTCTATGGTGTACGTTCATGAATGGATACCACTAAGTACTTTCCTATGTTCAAGTTCGCGGATTGAATTTAATGGTGGTCCTTCAGTAGATGATCAATTTATTGTTGGTGAAAAATGGAGGCTCCTTGTAAATTATAATTGTCCAACTTTCTCATTGTCAACAAAAGTTTTCTTAAGTGATTCAATGATTTTTCTTCTTTGTTTATTTTAGGTTCTTTTAAATACAAAAGTAAACAACAACGAAAAACTGGTTTGATATTTGGTTTCTGGTTTGCTGGACGATATAACGTCAAGCTTAATCGGTCTCTGTCGTGTTCCACAGTCATACATTATGTTCAGCGAGATGTATGTAGAAAAAGCCTCCAGTAGATTGTGGCTGCCGTTCAACTCGGAACGGATTGACTATGACGCAGGCTTTTGGGGGGAGTCGGCAAAGAGTCATCTTATTGATGAAATACCTGTTTTAGGTACGTGTTCCAGTTCATTATGCTCCACCCAACAACTTTTATGAGATTTGGAGCACTGTTCCACAACTTGGTCAGCCCGCCTTAGCTTTCGGTAAAGTTAGGAGGCAAATAATTGTCGCTGGCGCAACGGAGTCACCAAGCAGAACTATATTGCTACAATACAGAAATGTACCCATCCGCAATTTTAGCCCCTCCTCCCGCCACCGATATTATCGCTTTAGAGGAAAAATTTACGATTGAATGAACGTAATTCTAGTCTATACTTTCATCGTTATGTTACTAATATATCGCTCTCATATTGATTGTGTAAGAATCATATAATCTTCGTCGGTTAATTGTAACTAAAGCGAACAAAGTACTGCAATCATCGCCTACAGTCACGCGACAGAGCCATCATGATCCTTGAACGATAATAACGTGACCTTCAACCTATTATCAGGGCCATAGATAACATTGGCATGGCTTTGATTCTGTGTTTGCCCCCTCCCAACTCCCGTTCCCGATACGCTAGTATATTTTGTACCTAAAATGCGCCTTGCAATGAATGCAGGGCGAAGTCTTGACGAAGAGTGGCAACAAAGGCCTAATTAGCAGTGCAATAATGTACGTGACGTCATCTTGATTTGGGTTAATTATGTCTCCCATCCCATCTTCTAATTGTTGAGTTAACTCACATCTGAGACAGGTAAGATTTCAGGTTGAAAAGCATTTATTTTCAAATGTCATCGCCTCAACCAGCTAACGATACAAATACATCTTACTTCTTAAAAGAGACATCAGCAGTATCCTATTTTCTGATACAAGATTTCAAGCGTAAATTGATCCTTCCAATTTCATAAAGGTGTAGTGTTGGTAATTTAAACTTGCTGATTCTAGCGTAAATTTATCCATTTGTCGCCAATACTTCTGATGTTTTTTCACCACCCAATGAAAGAACTTTGATCTTCTGTCTGTTTGCATAGGCCACAGTCACAGAGGAGAAAAAAACGAGTGCGAAAAGAAAATGCGCATTCGTACCTTTTCACCCGATATCAAAGATGAACATCTGTATAAATTAAAATGTGGGAATTCATAAACGGAGTAAAATATTTTTCATGTCTGTCACCTTCTGATTTGAAAATTAACTGCTTCGCTTGCGGGGTCTCCTTTTCGTTTTCGCTTCACTACACAGCAAACAAGTCGAGCTCAAACATTTTGCACAACAATAACATTCTTTGAAACAGATCACATCACAGACATCAGACAAACCCGCATGGCGTGTTCACAAGAAGACTCAAGTTATCTCACATAATTTATTCATTTCTGTTGAACCTTTTGAGCCAACATATCAACACAGGACTCACGTGAACATAATTTCCTAGCTGGAAGTGCTTTGCTTAATGAAACAACTAAGTGATTTATTACCATGTATTTGTGGCAGATGAAAATATAAAATATGAGAAATCCATCACGTTGAGTCTCTACGTGAACATTTTGGCATTATGGGTTGTGGAGTGGCGCCTCAGAAAGAGACTACCCTGGGAAACAGGCACCTTCTTACTGTCAAGCAGTCAATCACCATTGGCACATTGATATTCGAAGATCAACAGGGTGACGATAACGTTATGATTTGATGCAAAGGTCAATCCATCACGGTCACCGTAACAAACGTTACGTTTGTGGGGAAAATGGGTATGCAACCCATTCTGTCCGTCACAGTGCCCATAAAAAAGATGCCGCCTGTCAATATTATGGTGACAGTGACTCAGTCGCTGGGTGTGCACAGGCCTTAAGTGTGAATGGACAACGAACGACATAAACTCTCGCTTGAAATGCCACTTGATTTCGTTTGGAATGAAAATGTAGTTAAATGTTGTTTACTAAAATCTCATGTCGTTTGGAACTGTGCTGTTAGCCAAATGACTTTCTTCCTCAAAACTGACTATCTAATATGTGCATGGAATCGAATAACATTAACAACAGAGCAGTCAACATCAAAGAGCTTCCACAAAAACCAGCTTGAATACAGCTCTCTATAACAATATAATTACATCACATCAACAGCCTAACGACAAAAACCAATAAATTAAATTGATAATTTTCAACAATGACTTGTTTATTTTTGTCAGGTTTTTTTCTCACTCTTGTGCGTGACGTGAATGTTTTGGTGTTTCATCTGTTGGTAATTTGAAGTTTAATTGTGCTTCCATGAAAAGCTGAACACATACGGTGAAAGGCAAGGAATTAAACATTTCAAGTTTACATCTATCAATGTAATTGTTTGTGATGACGCTGTTAGCAAAATATGTTTTACAGTTCACTGTACGAATTTGGAAGTTTACGAGCAGTGCTTTTCCTCATTTTATTGCAAGCAGAGATAAAAGTTATGACTAATTTCGAAACAAAAACGTCAACGGTTTTGCTCAGAAAGATGGGGCATTTTCGTATGTTGTGTCCGGGTCAAGATTTGTAATGCTTTATGCGCGTCGTGCTATCCAATTTCTACACAAAGTGGGCATAGAAGGAAAAAACAAATGCGAAAGTACTTCGAATTTCTTCTATCTTATCAAAGGGAGGTTTTTCTCTTTCTAGTTTTTTTTAACTCACAAATAATTTGCTTTCATGTGACAGACAAAACATAACTCAACGTTTTGTGTTTTATGCTGCGGAATAAACGATAAATTCCCTTTTTGATAATAAAGCTTATGGTAAAGAGTAAACTTCCCAGTTTGGAAAGGAAGAGCTGGCAAAGCCAATCTTCAGCTACTTATGGTGATATCAACTACAGGTGATTCTGTTTTAAACGCGATTTGTCCCTTTAAAAATTTTTCCACTCTTAATGATTTTTATGATTCTTCAAATGTATCTTAAAGGATTAAATTCTACATATTTTTGAAATCTCTCGTTTCCAGGATAACGCACAGCTGCGGCTAACAGTTGGGCTAAAATTGTTCGCAGAAACGGTTCTTGGCCATGATTTTGTCACACACATAAGAAGGAATTTCTAAGTGGTAAACAGTGGTAAACATTGGGTAGCATCATAATCAATCTTAGACTGGGTGTGTTTGCATTGACAGATTCAAGGGGGCGCAAGGGACACCCCCCCCCGAGTCTAATTTTTATTCATTTTCAAGCAGTTTTGGGGGAAAATTGGCCAAATAATAATAGGTTGGTGTCCCCAACTTTGCTTTGAGACCCCTCCTCTGGGATATTCTGGATCTGCCAATGGTTTGCATCTGGGGTTGTTCCCCACAAAACAATTTTCCTTGTCAGCACAATGTTTCTAATATGTGTCACGGTGTGGCCTTTCCGTACTCGTCGTAACCGGTTCCCCGGTCTATTAGATGTGGGAAATGGGTACCGGTCATCACTACCCACGCGACAGTTCTACAAGCTGTCATGTTGGAAGAGACGTCTTGGCCCCTACGGATGTGAGGTGGACACGACTTTTCATGTCTGTTGTGCATGCGTAGAACCCCTCCCCAGACCTATAAAAGTGGCTGCAATCGCCCGAATCGAGGAGTCTGATTCAGTCGGCCTCTCAGTCTGAACAGGCTCCAACTAGGAGTCGTCTACCCTCCAATATCCCTTGTCGCGACATTCTTCCTGAGCAACAAACTTGTCACTCCCCACTGAGGTCTTCAGAAGATATCTTGTGTTGTTGTTAGTTATTCGTTTGTCGTACCCGACAAGTAGTTATCTGTCATTACCGACAAGTCGTATGCGTCATCAGATTCATCGAACCCAACCCCATACAACCAGTAATTCCGTATTCAATTGCCATGGCCTAAGAGCCTCATACGTAAAGTAGTTTGAGTAACTCCAGGACGTGAACCACCACTGCTTTGTCGAGTGACTAGTGATGCTGCACCCGTCTAGTTAAATCTGTTGCAATGCAGTTAACAGCCCTGCAAGGTTAGAATTGCCCACACGCCATGTACCAAGAGTCGTCAACGTGAGGGATACCGATTTGTTGTTATCCCTGGTTCTGCAATTCTTCCCCACCCTGTCGCATAACGAATGTCGTATGCGACACGCAACATATGTATGTGTAAATCTGGGTTTGGAAGGAAATGGCGGTGTGGCGTCACATACTATTTTGGACGGAGGAAGCAAATTTGTGGACAGTAAAAATAAAATAAATATTTCCATTTTACTTTGTCAGGTTCTACCTGGACATTATTGCAATATACATTGCGTTTAATGACTGATTTGAAATTTAAATCGATTGTTTAAAAGATGGGACCTGTCGGTTTTTCGACATTTCATTCAACACTAACTTATTTCTGTTCATCTGTGACTTTTCTATCTTCACAGGATTCCTAAACAGATTCACCTTCTCTCAAGTACGGTAAATGCTGTTTGCGGGAAAAGGTAAGGTATTATTAAATAAAACGCTTTTCCGCTCAAGAGAACACTTCTGCGTTTGTGAAATCACTTTTCAAATACTTTTTGAAGATCGTAGAACAAAAGACGTTGTTAGTTTAAGTGGTTCTTGTAAAACTATAAAGTCTTTTTGTGGTTTTCGCTTTCGTATACAAAAAGCGGCAGTTGAACATTATTAAAGCAACGTAATTCAGATCTTTAATAGTCAATTTAGCAGTCTAAGCTACAATTTCACTTTGGTAAATGAAATTCCCATTCGTTGTGTGAAAGCAAAGTATTATTTCATACAAGATAGTACTTCCATAATAGTCCCATAGTACTGTGAATTTTAGAAACTTTAATGGAAATGCCGCTTCTTTGAAACCTCAATCATAGGAAGTTATTTCCTTTATTGTTTTCTAGCTTTTTTAAGTAAGACGGAAAGACTTAGGTAAAAAATAACTTAAAATTGATTCTCTTGAAACGTGTGGTCTTTCTGAGACGTCAGAGGCAGGTCTACACTCAAAATGTCGCATTCGTGCACGTATCGCAATTGAAGTACACTCAGTCCCGCTTCTAACGTGCTTGGTCAGAAGGACCACCAGGTTACGAGTTCGGTCAGAAGAAGCACCCGACAGATTTTTGTGCATCAAAATCATTGACAGATAATAAAATCTTGGATACAGCGCATGCATACAACGGGCCGTTTCCCTTGCATCATTTTTTTCCTTATAAGCCATAAAGAAGTTTCTAATTTATTGTACTTTACGTAACTGGAAAAAAATAATCCTGCAAGAAAGAGATCAAACGCGCCTGTTTATAATCTTATGTACTGGATCATTTTTACAAACAGTTCGGTTACAATGAGCAATCGGCTGTAACGATCTTTTTTTAATCTTCTTTTTTTTTTCTTTTTTTTTTTTTGCATCAAAATGATTCCCAGCAATGTCCAGTTACAACAACTGGTTTTATTTAAAGCTTTTTCTCTTTAAAGCGGATACCAGTTCAAAAGTAAGCAATACAGAAACTTACCGACGACATCGTCGTGGCTGTTGTGCATCCCGAGCGGGTAGCGGTGAATGCTGTACCGTGGTGATGGCGTCGGTTTAGGGCAAGGCGGGGGTGGAGCAGGACGCCGTGTCTTCGGCGACAGAGTCATCTCATCCTGCCCCGGAGGGTAAGGCTCGCATTGGCACAGGCTCCACCTCCCGCCAGGCCCAGGAACGCCACCGGGACCTGCCGGCCCGTTCTCCCTATAGCCCGGCGGAAGGTCCGGCAACGACCTGTCCGGCACTCCCTGGCCGGCCGAGTACCGCTTAGAGGTGCCGAAGTGCGTGTGTGGCTGGGACGAGTAGCTGTGCGGAGCGCTGTTCGACATCGTACGCCTCGGCACGTTCCTCTTCTGAGGCGGCGCCGACATTGTACTGTGAGAATATTGTTGGTACATTTTGCGCCCATCGTCGCCAAACGCCTTGTCCAACAACTTGGAAAAGTTCGGTAATTTGAAGCGATCCTTAAATGGACTACTTTTCTTCGATTTGTCACCTCCCTTCTGTCCTCTGGATCCTTGCGCCTGCAGGTGTTGCTGTCGCCTTGGCGACGTGTTGTAACCATACAGGGCGTTCATGGCACTAGGTGAACCGCTGTCATGGTGCGGAGGAGAGCGTTGTTGGTAACTAGAAGAACTCATACTGCGCATGTGTTGTCTGTTCTGTGCCTCGGCGCGAACCTGAAATAAAAGTCAAGTTGTTGAGCAATTGTAGCACAAAAGATGAGCTAGCATTCCGTGGCTATAAACACCAAAAGGTGACGCCATTAGAACTCCAAAGTCAGAACTACTGATTACTCCACACAGCGGTTGTGTATTTTTGACATGTAACATGATGTTGATCGGCAGATATAGCACCATGAATGTTCAAATTATTCTCAACTTGAGAGTTGTCATAGACGTCCACAAACACCATACATTCAGTTCACTAAATGAAAAGTTTACTTTGCGAATGCGTTTTAAATGAATAAAATTGCGTAAAAACATTTATTTTAAGACCCAACTTACAATGACACGGTTGTTTGCGTCCACTTTATGACAATGTACTGTATTGGTGCGTTGAAATGAATTTACGTTACGAATTGTAGGCCAACAATCGTACTACGCTTCAATAAAGTATCAACACAACTTTGAAGTCGAAGTCTAATTTTAAACTACAATAGACTTATGGAAATATGGCTCTGCCCTTTTTTCTCCCTCTCGTCCACACAATTCATCATTTTTCTAATTTGGTAATTTTTCAGTGATCAGTAGTGAGGAAGCATCAATGTTTACTCTCCATATAGAGAATTTAATGGGATATTTATTTGAGATGTGTACCGTTTAGTCGGTCCTGACAAGTGTCAACATTCTGCCGAGTCTAACATGGCAGTAATAACTCCACCGTTTAGTGTACGAAATACTCTATCGATTGTCGTGGAGTAGGGATCATAACTAGATGTAGATTACCGGTGGATTCATGATTACTAAACGATTACTTTGGGTTTTCACAAGAGTTTATTGTTAGCAGGTTTCTAAATTAAGGTGCAATATCAAAAAAAAAATCGAAAATCAAAATTGATGATCAGAATTTTCTTCCGACACTTGGAATTGTTTTGCGTGGATACTACCACACGTTCCGCTTAGGAGACATTCTACTACTGCCGAATAGACCAGAGTGTATCAATAAAATATGAAACCCTCGAAGTGGATCATTGAATAAGGTTTGATACCTGTAATGAGGACCTTGTGTGAATTGAGCCATTTTAGTAAACTATGCCTAGTTGATTCCCATTCGATTCTGCTACTCGGGAAGCAAGCTTGTCAAAACACTAATCAATATTACCATAATTTACACCAGCCTTGCGTGTTTGTCCTGCCTAAAGAGTTAATCTATTCTTCTAATAAGAATCACAATGTACTTGTGTTTACCCTAACGAGCTATTTAGAGCCTTCTTATTAACGTTCCGTGTAATGTGTTGTCTGTTCTAACGTGTCCTCATAACGAGAAATCAATGAGATGTTATGGATTCTATTATTTACTGACTTTGTAGAGTAAGCTAATTGGTTGGATGTGAAACAAGACAGCCCTCCTGCGTGACCGCAAGAGGCGTACCGCCCGTGGTGTAGCATCACTTTCCTGTCCGGGGGGGATACCCCTTGTCCTAGGTTCGGGTAACCCCCCTAGACAGGACCTAGGACAAGACTTTGGACAGGACCAGTGACAGGACTGGGGTACAGTGCACGGTGAATGAGCCATAAGACGTGAAGCAGGTTTTGGATTTTGTTGAGGAAACCTTCATTGTAGTCATTAAAGTTTATGTCCTGCTACCGTTTCATTCAACTGTCTATTAAGTTAAGGATAATGTCGAAATGGCGAAAATTTTGAAAAATAAATTTCAAATAGAAATATCAAGAGAAATAAGCAAAATAAGCAAAGAAATGTTAAATGTCTGTGGTTTCCTGTTACAGATGTTAATTGTCATCCTATCAGCGTATCTCAAATATTCCTTTCCGAGATATTATGATTGCGAACCTACTGTGACGCTTTTTTTGTGAACGTTTTATTTGGTATTTTGTATTGCACAACCAATAACATTATTTATCTACGTTTCCAGATACAATATCGTACGGTTAAAAGGTCATTAAATAAGACCAAATGTGAAAAGTTTGTTTGATGCTTGCCGTCAATCAATGCATATGTTTACTATTGCTTTGCGGTGGTGCATTCGCTTTTGAGAAGTCTGAACAGCTACTAGGGCACAAACAAAAAAACCGGAAGTGATACTGACCTCTTCTAAAGTCATGTGGATTGGCTCGTTCGTCGTGACGTCATAATGATCAGCAGTTTGTGTCGGTTGTTCGAACATTGACTGTGACAT
>JBCAUG010070366.1:0-22846 GCA_038406175.1 Haplosyllis leylae | reverse complement strand
ATTTGAACCACCAACACAGTGGTGAGCTGCTCAGCGGTGCGTGACTAAGTCTGACGCTTTACCGACTGAGCTATCCCGCCGGCCAAATAGGTAAAATCTTATTCTTGCTATTTTTCCTCGATGGACACATTGTGGCTTGAAGTGGGTTAAGTAGAATTATGACATTTTGCACATCTGCAGTTTCTGTAATCCTACTCCTACCTTTTGCAAAACAAATATATGACATTGCACGCCTTTCCAGATTTGATCTTACTTCATGTTGAACGTTCCGTTAGGAATAAGTTGTATTTTGACCGCTTTGAACTTTTCTTAACCTGGCAACAGATTCATCGTATACGACGTCGCTCAGATAAATGTAAAATATCTTCTGAAGTGCAACTTTAAATACAAATGGTAATGGATTTTGAGGAACAACTGGAAACTGTATCATAGCCAGTGTTATGGACTGCATGTATTGCACTTAGGATTACCACAGGAACTAGAAGAATCATCACCAATTGTTCCTCACTGTGAAACGGAAATCAGTAGCGGGTTCCATTAGGACACACTGAACATTGCACAGATCACATGTTTGTTAAGGATATTGAAATGCACATTAGAATAGACTTCTGGACACTGGAGTATTGATATGCATCCTCTTCCTGTTTTATGGCATTTGTTAGCGTGAAGGAACTGACTATTATTGGAAAACTGTGCTTAAATAGGTAAAATCTTATTCTTGCTATTTTTCCTCGATGGACACATTGTCGCTTGAAGCGGGTTAAGTAAAATTATGACATTTTGCACATCTGCTGTAATCCTACTCCAACCTTTTGCAATACAAATACATGATGTCGCACGCCTGCAATTTATGTGTCCGCAAGCATTGGTGGGGGTTTGAACCCACGACCTTGCCTGCCGCAGCACAGCAAACCTTTCGGCCATTCCGTCTCGGCTTAGAAATTGTACTTGATAATAAGAAAGATTTCTGTTTGTTACATGTCCGTCACATATGATTTCGGCTTCAAAAGTGTATTTAGTTGATATAATATCCAGAATTTGGATTTTGGATTCAAAGTAATGTCAGCAATGAAGCGCAGACGTCCTTATGAAGATGATTACAATGTTTTTTTGAGTTGGTGTGAAAATAGAACCATTCGTAAATGCAAGTAAATTTATCATTGCTTCACATAATCAAGAATCCAATGAAAACGTGAGACATTTTCAGAGAAATTGTCGAAATTAGGCAAGTAATCTTCATATTAATGAAGGAAACGGATGAAGACTTTATCTATATCATATCATTTAGCAGCGTTAGATTATAAGGAAGCATGTTTTCTTGGGTAGTTTTTAATAGGTCGCCCAATGAATTTTCGGTATCTTGTAGTGCTTTTGCAAATATCCAGCAGCTGGGGTGTAACATTAGACAACAGTCAGTATTTCACAAAAATACAACATTTGTGAAGTATTAATACATTACCCTCTCGTAAAGTAGGGAAAAAGTAATTAAGAATTTGTCAACATTTCTGGAGGGTCGTATGAAGCTGATATAATGAGATACCTCGACTTTACCAAAAAAAAAACACATTTGGCGACCGTTCGTAGGCGTCGCAAACTAAGGTTTAAATTGTAAAAAGTGATAATTGTCAACTCACGGAAAAGTACGTAAATTTAAGAGGATTTGATCAAAACATCGGCTTACTGGGGATTACATCCTGTAGCAACTAGTTTATCAACTGAATTTCCCGTGTAAAATATTTGTGTCATATGCTTGTGCATGCAAAAGTCTGGAAACTGTTGCGATATCAGTCATTTCATAATTCAGTTTCTCAATTCCATGTGCGAGCTTTCTGTTATGTTCACCCCTTGCAGCTTCAGTCTTCACTTAGCCATTGTACAGTCATGTACGGTAGCTCATATACTGGATTTAATAAATAGTTAGAAATGGACTTTACAAGTCGTTTTTCATCAAAATCAAACAGAAACGATGAATGAATCATTGCAGAGCGACTGCCGTACATTCCAGTATATTGTAGGTAAAATTAGCTTTGTGTCGTTTCGTATGGTTCACACAATAAGCTTATCAATTTAAACTGAACAGTTTGCTGTTATTTGTAGGAAATGAGTTCGTGAAAGATGGAAATGTTTCCTCAAAATCATAACAGATTTTTATAACGTAGTTAAACGGAGCCATGTGTATGTATTTACCTAGTAACGTATCAACAAACCATGAAAAGTAGATCAATATTACTTGAACGAGATTTGCTGACACTGCAATAAAACGAGACTTCATGCGCTATAAAGGTTGTGTCCGAAAGGAAATCTCTTCAGGAGTGTTGCAACATTTCCCAGAGGCTGGTGGAAGCATCGAAGAAGTCGCATTTTTTTCTGAATCCTTAAATTGTAAAATTGACTACACAATAAATATGTCTTCTAAACCAATTTGTTTTCAAGTGGAGTATGCTAAAAGTAACCACGCAAAATGCAAAGGATGTTCAAATAACATTAACAAAGATGATCTGAGACTGGCGAAGGTGTTTCGGGTAATTGTTTAGATGCAAAATCATGTAATAAATAGCTTTAAAAGATAATATGAATTATTTTTGTACACTTTTCCATTTCATTACGTTTACACTGGAAGACTGCAAAAACACTTTCCAATTTGAAGGGCTTGTTGATGAGTAAGCACACGTGTTGTGCAATACAGTTGACGTAAAATCAGTATTCATTACTTTATTTTCAGTCTGCTTCATTTGGTGGAATGGTACGTTTAATTTATTTTACTTCGAGAAAGCAATTCCGTAAATGAAACACAACCATAACACTTCAGAATTTAGATATGATTCCATTGCCCATATTAATTAACAATAATCAATATATACAAGCAGAGCTGTTAATTAATACGTGGTTCATAGCAAAATAAAAAATGTACTTGCGGAACAATTAAAATTTGTCATTTCTGTAACGAAATCAATTAGTTTGACTTGACCACTTATTTACATGTAGGTACCTTTGTGGTACCACTATGACTGTTTTTGGCAACATTGCTGGGTGCGACGAATTGGCTCCATTAAAGGTCTGGATGAAATTCGCTGGAATGATCAGCAGGAAATAAGGGAAAAGGTCAAAGGTCAGCATAGTCATTAACGGGAACATAAAGTCGTTAATAACCGGGCTGTTATGTGATAATACATCATGGAAAAATTACCCTAACATTGACCTGGTTTTTCCACTTTGAAGGAAAATTAATTTCCACTAAATTTTAGAAGGTTTATTTTTGCGTACAGGACGACCAGGCGATAAACTACCGACTGATGTTACATATGATGATTTCGTGGCTGAATACGCAAAGTCTGGAAAGAGTAGTTGTAGATGCTGTGGTGATAAGATTGAAAAGGTGTCAATATCTTTTATTGTGCATGTTAAATAATGCAGGTGCGCAATCAGAATAAAAGAAGCAACAATTTCTCAAATTTACTGGTTTCAGTATCTCAAAAAAGCTGCAGAAAAAGTTTACATTTGCTGAAGATTAATTCATAGAATTCTTTTTAAACCGAAAAGGCATGGAGATTATCTCCCCAATAAAATTTGTCGCATGAAGAAAAAGATGTTGAAATGAGGAAGAAAACACTAAGGAAAGTTTCATTTCCGGTAGGGTATCCTGAGGCTGTCTAGAAAGGACCGAAAGAGTCGCAGATCAAAAACTTATCGACCTCAGGACTGGTGGTACCATGTAACCTGCTTTCTGAAGAAACGACAAGAACTTGGATTCTCTCCGGGAATGGATCCAGAAAAGTAAATTAATGTTTTTTTTATCAAGATAAAGACTTCAACTGCTGTAAGGAAATATTTTCTCACAGCACAACTCTTGCGGCAACACTGGCCATGTTGTTTGTTACCGACCACGTACGTAGTACGAGGGGGAGGGAGTGTACCCTAGGCTGAGTCCAACAACGAGAACTAAATGACTCACACTGAATTGTGTGGAAGTGGTCACACTGACCGAATCTGTGTGACAACAGAAATACATGTGACTAGTTTCCGACTCGGGAATCAGAGTCAGGTTATCACTGATGGTTCATCATTCACACTAAAAATTAAAACATCAAACAAGACAGCCTCACATTAACATTACGAGGCAATACCGACCACCCCTCCCCCATCCTTATCATGCTAGACCAACTGGAGGGGGAGGGGTAGGTAGGATCACTTGGTTAGGGTACCCCCCCCCCCCCAAGACAAGACCTAGCCAGGGGAGCAGGTTGTGTCACTTGGTAAGGGTACCCTTCCCTCCCCTCCAGACTAGACCTTGTTGGGGGGGGGGGCGGGGGTAGGGTCACTTGGTTAGGGTGATCAGGGCGGGTACTCCACAACAGGGAAGCGCGACAGTATGACATAGACATGTGTCCGAAAATCCATAATTAATCTAATAAACCATTTGTTTCAGGATCCCTGGATTTGATAACCTGGATAAGGGTGATCAGACAAACTTGGTTGACATGATTAAGAAACACATTGTACAGTCTGATTCAGATGATGAAGTGTACGTCCAGATCTCATACATGAAGTATTTTAACTATTTGGTTTTAGTTACATCAGTGTTAGAAGACATGCATTGAAGTTTTATCAAGGTTTATAACATTAGTTAGAAATTCATTTTCATTATACTTTTCAGATATGGAGATGATGAATCAAGTGATGTAGAATCCGGTGAATCCAAATCAGTGGGTAAACGGAAGAAACTTCAAAAAAATGGTTTTACTAAAAAAGCAAAGAAATGTGAAACACTAGAGGAACTGGCTCTTAAGGTATTCTTTTGTTTTGTTATAAATCGTTTAATTTCTTTTTAAATTGAAGTAAAAGATCTGTTCTAAGAAACTTATGAATATTTTCAGCAACAAAACGATTTGGTGTGGCATTTCAAGGATCAGATTGATTCAGTCCTGGACACAGCGGATCAGAAAAAAATTCTTCAGTTTAATAATCAGAAAATTCCACCCGGAAGTAGCAAGGTAATGAGTCTTTTCAACTTTTTTTCAACAGAAAGTGAAAGTTGTTTTTAACTTTGAAACCAATTTTACTTTCCGTTCGCAGATTATGGACTTGCTCGTGGACTGTATGATATTCGGTGCGTTGGAATATTGTGAACAATGCGCAGGACAGTTCAGTTACTGGTGAGATTCACTTCTGCTGTTACCAATGATGTATATTTTCCCTTCTTACTGTGTATAAACGTCTATTTACAAAACATTTAGTGGCTCCAATGTTGGTTACAAATGTACAGGAGACATCAGTGAATGGACTAAGTGTACAAATTCCACAAAGACACCAAAGAGGACACCTTTTAAGATACCAAAGGATATGGAAAATAGGGATTTTCTGTAAGTCATTTGATTATCTGTTCTCATTGGTGGCTCGTAGAGTCACCTTATTCTTGTTTTTATTTAGTTCAGGGTGACTTTTGCACTTATTTCTCTTTATTGCAGAAAAGACTACAGAGTGATGTATTCAGTTTCAACAAAACAGAGAATATATCCATCGGCCTCATTCGATAACAGTTCTACTGCCAGTAAAACATCCTCAAAAAAGTCTACCCTAAAAAGTGGTGAATATTGAAAGGTTTTCTTTGAATTATTATTGATAATGCTTGAGTGTACACATAATTGTCTTTGGTAGGTTTACTTTGGCAAAAAATTGCATATTTTAAGTTCCATTTAATTCTTCGAATTAAATGAATTTTGCTACAAGTACAGCCAAGCAGTTCGCCCTTTTCAACTAGTACATCCGCACGCGCATCACTAATTGTGTCATAATTTGTTTACTTCTTGAACGTGGCAACAGCCATAAATCTTATTCAATTTTGAAATTGTGGAACTGAACGAAAATTTTGCGGTTTGATGAACCAAATAATTTCTCAAGAGAGGTGGTAACTGTGAAGCAGTATTATGCCACCTTCTAGGAGCAAAGCTACACGTAAAGGAGTCAGTACTGGATCCCGAACCGTGAAAGAAAGGGAAAGATCTAGATCTGTTGATTCCGAAAGACAAGTTGACAGCGTCGCTGTATCTGAGAGGAATGGAAAGAAAAAGAATACAAGAAAGTCAAAAAGAAGGTTCAATGAGGAGGATGATGATCCGGCTCAGCCAATTAAAACTAAAAGGGGTACAAATAGGTCTAGAGCTGCACCGGTTTCAGAGGATGGACAGAGTGAAATAGCGGCTGAGGGGATGAATTCGAGTCAGTCGCAAGATTCGATTGCGGAGCAACAGGCAACTGCAGAAGCTTCTTTCCAAGAAGATGACAATGTAGTTGTCATGGAAGTGACAGAACAAGATGACTTTCTGAGTGATGGAGAGGTTAACTCCGAGTCTGAGTCAGAGGAAGAGAATGAAATTCAATTGCCTAGCAACAATAATGCAACAAGACCACGCGGGAAAGGAGAAAAATCGAGATCTCCGCGAAGAGAGGCTGACTATGATCATGATCAAGGTGAACATTCAAGTGATCAACCTCAAATTCTCGAAGAGCGTGAACATAGGAGAAGTATGGAGCTCAAAATAGATTCTCTTACTAATTCACTGAAGGTGATGCAAGAAATGATGCTCAAGAAAGGGTTCCTTCCGACAAGCAGTGAAGGTGAGAATTGTATTAAAAATAGATCTAGGGAGCTCACGAGCGCAGAATCGGAAACTACTATCTACAAAAGGGGTTTGAACAAAGTAGATCAAAATAACTCATTACTTGATGAGCAATTCCCTAACACGATGGAGAACAGTAAAATGAAAAATAGGATAAGTTCGTCATCTGAAGATGACCCTATAGATACTAGTGATGAGTTAATGGAGGTGGAAATTAATGATAAACTAAATGCCATTGCAAATGATGTTTTAGGTGAAGAACAGCCATCCACATCACAGAAGGAAGTCCGGCAGGCGAGGCCTGGGGAAGAGAGAGCAGATCAGATCATAAAGGAGGCAGAAGTGGCGAAAGCAAGAATGTTTGCTATTCCAGGTAAGGAGTCCATCCCTGCGGAAGCAGTAATGCATGCTACCTTCATGGATGAAGACTACATAACAATTGGCTCACATTTGGATGAAATCACTGAAAGGAAAATCATCAACCATGAATATGTAGACTTTGCCAAACTGCTTCCAAGGGATAGAATAGTTGGGGAAGAAGATCATCGTATGGAGATTGTTAATCGAGGAGGGCATAGTTATTTTGTACCAGTGGCTGATAGAGAGGGGAACGGTACGATTACAAGTTTTAGTAAATGGGAACAGGCATTCAGAGTTTTCAGTAACGTGTATACTAAAGCTTACCCCGGAAAAGCATGGGAATTAGTTCAGTATAATCACATTATACATACTGCAGTGATGTCTTACATTTGGGAAAACGTTTATCTTTATGACAAGGAGTTCAGACTCCATATTAGTAGACATCCAACTAGAAGTTGGGCAGTCATTCTGCAACAGGCGTGGAGTTTGAGATTAAGAGACAAAATAAGGTTTGACAATAATTCTCATAGTAGTCATCATGGTGATAAACATAAACCAAAAGTCAAAGAACCCTGTAGGAGATACAATAAGGGAAAATGTAGTTTTGGGGCAAGTTGTAAATATGAACATCGTTGCTCCATACCAGCTTGTGGCAAGTTTGGTCATGGTGCGCACATTTGCAGGCAGAGGAACTCAGCACATTCAAACAATGTTGCGGTCAGTACTGTGACAGGGGAGTCCGAGGACAAATCAAAATAAATAATACAACAACCGAGTCTTTGACAGAAATTATCTTTCTTTGAGTTATTATTATTTGACTAACATTATTAATTTTAAGATGAAGAAATTCTGGAGTATGGCAATTTTGACCTGGAACATATAGTTACACCAATCAGGGTGGAGGAACTCCATCGGCTTTTGATTAAATCCAATTATGACAAACTAGAAACACAGTTTGTTATAGATGGTTTCAGCAAGGGTTTTGATATTGGTTATTCTGGACCAGAGGTCAGACAGAGTAGGTCTAATAACATTCCTTTCACAGTGGGGAATAAAGTGATATTATGGAATAAACTGATGAAGGAGGTTAAGGAGAAGAGGGTGGCTGGACCATTCAACCACATCCCTTTTAAGAATTACATTCAATCTCCAATTGGGTTGGTACCCAAGGATGGAGGATTGCAAACAAGGCTAATCTTTCATCTTTCATACAATTTTCCAGGGGGTGAGAAGTCATTAAATTTTTTCACACCTCAAGAAAGTTGCACAGTCAAGTACAATGACCTGGATCATGCAGTGGCATTATGCCTTAAGGTGTTGTGTGAGGCACAAACAAGGACTATGGAGTTTGAGGATTGGAATGGCAAAATCTATATGGCAAAATCTGACTTGAAGAGTGCATTTAGGAATTTGCCTTTGAAACCAAACAGCTGGCCCAAGTTAGTGATGCAAGCAGTTAACCCAAAAACAGGGAAACTTCAATTCTTTGTGGATAAATGTTTGCCTTTTGGGGCCAGCATTAGTTGCAGTCACTTTCAAAGGATTTCAAATGCCCTAAAGCACTTATTTGAGTTCATTACTGGAGGTCAAGTCTCCACTACCAACTACTTGGATGATTTTTTGTTTGTATCCAGCTCCAGTGCACAGTGTAACCATCTGGTGAGACAGTTTTTATCACTTTGTTCTCAGATCAACTTCCCAGTTTCCTTAGATAAAACTGAATGGGCAAATACTAGAATTGTTTTCTTGGGTATTCTTTTGGATGGAGAGTTTATGTCACTGGCTATCCCACTGGATAAGAGGATTAGAGCCATCCATATGTTAAATAGGATGGTGGATAAGAAAAAGGCTACAGTAAAGGAAATCCAGTCCCTGTGTGGATACCTAAACTTCCTAACCAGAGCCATTTTTCCTGGTAGACCATTTGTCAGAAGGATGTATGCCAAATTTGCAGGTATCCAAGAGGGTAGAAAAACTGAAAATAAATTGAAACAACATCATCATGTCAAACTGGATGCAGAATTCAAACTGGACTGTCAGGTTTGGCTGTCATTCTTACAGATGGAACTGAGTAATGTGGTTAACAGACCTATGGTTGATCTGTGGCAGTGGCAGATTGCCCATGACATTAATTTTTACTCTGATGCTAGTGCTAACAGCCAGTTAGGATTTGGTTGTGTATACAAAGAGCAATGGATCTTTTCACAGTGGGAGCCTGGTTTCATCCTAAAGAATAGACCCAGTATAGAATACTTAGAGCTCTATGCACTTTGTGCAGGCATCTTGACATGGCAGAAGGAATTAAGCAACATGAGGATCATTGTTTTCTGTGACAACAAATCTGTAGTAGACATGGTAAACAAGTTAGGGTCCACTTGCAGGCATTGCATGAAGTTGATTAGGCTTCTTACCTTGAATTCTCTATTATATAATAGGAGAGTTCTAGTGAAACATGTTAAGGGAAAAAACAATGTGCTGAGTGATGCTTTAAGTAGGCTCAAAGTGAGCAAATTTAGGAAATTGGCTCCTAACATGAAGGCCATCCCTGAAAAAATTAATGGTGATATATGGCCAGTGTCCAAGTTATGGTGAGTTATCCAGTTATTGATAATTGTGGGTGTCTTTGCAGATAAGAAGAAGAAGCAAAATAGCAGTTCATCATCTACTTTATCACAGATCTCTACCACAGCTATGGAACATATAGTGGAAAGGTTACAAAATGGGAGTCACAGGTACTCTACCAAGAGGAGTTATAGGAGTGTTTGGAAGAATTTCAATGAATTTTTTATAAGGCTTGACAGAAAGCCTAGGACTTGGGAAGATAGGATCATTTTATTTGTGGGTTACTTAATAGATAATGATAGACAGTCTTCCACAATCAGAAGCTATGTGTCTGCAATTAAGGCAGTGCTGGGGGCTGATGGAGTTATGCTTAACCAAGATGCTTTCCAACTGAATGCATTAACTAAGGCCTGTAGACTCAGTAATGACAGGGTCAGAATAAGGCTCCCCATACAAAGGGGAATGTTGGCTATTTTGTTACAGAAGATTGATGAATACTACCATGCTCAACCATACTTGAAAACTCTATATAAGACACTCCTCAGCACAGCATACTTTGGTTTGTTCAGAGTGGGGGAGCTTACTACTGGGGACCATCCTGTCAGGGCAGCAGATGTGCATGTTGGAGACAATAAACAGAAGATATTATTTATGTTGAGATCTTCAAAGACCCACACAAAAGGAACTAAGCCTCAGATAGTCAAGATAATGAGTAAAAATCTAACCAGCCAACTAAAGAATAAACCTCAACAGCTCACAAGGGGACAATGCCCTTACAAACTGGTGAGGAAATACTTAAAGGTCAGGGGTCCTTATAAATCTGAGACTGAACCACTGTTCATCTTCAAGGATGGGAGTCCTGTTAAACCAGCAGCCATGAGAAAGTGTCTAAAACTGATGCTGGAACTGACTGGGTTTGATCCTTCCTTGTATGACACGCATAGTTTGAGGAGTGGAAGAGCATCTGACCTACTTAAACTGGGTTTGAGTGTGGAAACCATTAAAAAATTGGGTAGATGGAAATCCAATGCTGTATTTAATTATTTAGCCTAATAAACTTTCACGATATCAGTGTGATTAGGCGCGGGCTAACATTCATGATGTGTTAGAAGAATCCTACTTGCTGAATGTAAGCCTTCTTCCTTCCTAAATTATTTGATGGATACTAAAGAATTCATCAGAGAAGAAAAATACTGAAGGAATAAATAATAACCGGATAGTAATATGTGATGTGCCAATCCCAGATCACGCAGATGGATGGCTGATTTATCATGATTATACGCACTGATGACGTAACATTTGACCTACTTTCGGGACTGGCCAGTTTTGGCACATGTCATGCGACATCCATTAACATGATAAACCTATAAACATGGTAATTAAACAGGGTGAAGCAAATGTAAAATAATAATTTGAATTATTCCTTCCTACAGATAACGTGTATGCGATCTACGATGTGTGGTTTGCTGGTGATCAATTCTTCCAAGAGAGCTTTGGAGCCTATCAAACCCTGAAGCAGGAGGCCATCGTAAACAGGAAACAGTTACCCTATTTGTTTGAATTCTACAACGTCTTTGGGTATGTGCAGCAAAAATCTTCAAGTGTGAAGCACTTGGTTTCGAGGATCCTCAATTCCATAGTGGAAGGGCTAAATAATAGAAGTAGACTCCCACGCTTCTTGGTCATCATAATAGATGCAGATTTGATTGATGATGTCAATATATTCGAGATGGAGGAAGCGAGGTTGGCATACAGTATGACTTTGCGTTGGTTGGTTGGTCAAATAGACATGTTCATCAAAAGGAGAAGACTAGAACTAATTGATAAAAAACCTGGTGCAGTCTACACCACAGATCCGAAAATCATTTATGTAAGAATGCTCAAGAGGCAGAACTTAGACAAACACTCTCGAATGGACAAAATCCATATGATGAGAAGTAAATTCAATGATGCACTCAACGAAATTGTATTGGAGAATAACCACCACGTTCTGACCATTGAGCATTGCAATGAGACCACGCATTTCGATCTGTTTGGCAACCTTTCAAACAGGGGCAAAACGGCATACTGGAAGGAAATGGATGAGCTCTTGGAAAAATTTGACAAAAAGAAAATTCAGCTGTTACCCACTCCGGTGAGGCCGGACAAAAAATGGAAATCAGTCCGAAAATGGCACACTGTGAAGGATAAAAGAAAACCTTCAACAAGGAAATTTTATGATGATGACACTCACGGTGACCGTGTTCACTCACCCTACTACCGATAATTACATAATTATTCCACTTTGGCTAGCATTGTGCCTTATATGGTATTCCTGTTTAATCAATCACTTTTTATCAATCACTTTTTATTGTGTTACTGCCTTTCACTTTATCTCATATGTTATCTGCTGTTCATCCCGATTTCTTTACCACTATAACGTTCTTGGGAGACATACATCCCGACTATCTACTCGTCACAGGCTCCAAGTGGTTAATCGTGTTGTATTTCAGTGGCACTAAATGCGAAGCATTTTAGTGGTAAATTTATTGGGATGGTTAAACACCCAGCGTTGGTGTGATGTGTATTCATGTATTCTGGCTATGCAGCTTTAAGTTACACCCAGCGGTGTACCTGTATTTAACCTCAATGTTAATTCTTGCACTATTTATGCATACACCCTGCGGTGTCAATGTGCTTGTTAATTGTATATTTCTGTTGTTGGTTCAAGAAATAAACAAAATTTTGCAATTAAAAGGCATTCTTGTTGTAAAAATATAGCCAAACGCATTCCATACTGCATTCCTGAAAACTGTTTTTTACAGGTTCATCCACAGGTAGTGGTGTAAGCTCAGCTGCGGGATCTTTCAACAGGATTGATAGCATTACACACAGTGTAGGTGGAAAGAAACCTTTGAAGGACATGTTGTTTCACGTAATTGGTACATCTTTGAAAAAGGATGTTGTGAAAACAATCCGTAGACTTGGTGGCAAGGGTACTAGATCTCCGAATGACAAGGTTGCTGCATATATTACAACCAAAGGTATATCTCATTAACCATTTCATGGTAGTTGTTTGGGGCTTGTATGGCTTTTGTTTTTCTACTATATTGACGTTTAAGAATAGGTTAACCCATGGAGATGGTAGCGATCGGAGGGAGCATGTGTGTTATGATCTCAGGGGCACCACCATTAATAGGGTTAACTGGCTTACACCCCGATGTGACATAGCATTATTTGTAAGAAAATTTACTTAATGGGATGTAAGTTAAAAACTTGTGGATTTTTAGTGGGGGTGTAATACCATTAGTAAGTAGTACTAAGTGAGGGTTATATGTTGGTGGGGTTGGTTCAGTGGAAAAATTAATGGTATGGGTTATTTGATGTATGGTTGTGGGTGACACTGGTGAATTGAATGAGGGATTTAGTGATGAGGAGTGTCAATTGGGGTATTGTTTTGAGTGGGGTTGGCAGGCATTTTGAGTTTTTGGTGACAGTTTGGGTTGAAGGAAGTGATCATTTTATTATGTGTGGGGGAAATAGGTTGTAAGTCATGTTCTTGGTGGAGATAGGGTCATTTGTGTCTTGTGTGTCTGTGTGGGTGGAAGTGAAAATGAGTGATTTGGAGGAGGAATTTATGTGTTCGCAATTGGCTGTGAAGGATTATTATTCATCTCAAAGTTCTGAATTTGGGAAAGATATAGTAGATGATGATGTAGAAGTGATTGGCAGTGTAATTTCATTGCAGCCTAATAGTTGTGTAGATATGGAGAGTGTTGGTATTGTAAAGGAGGTTCAGGGCAAGGTGCTTTATGACTATGTTGTGATCGAGGATATTTCGGCAGATGAGGAGGTGGATAAAATTAAGTTTTTAATATGATTTGTGGAGTAATTGTTGGTGTAATTAGTTTGAAGTATTGTTGTGGTTAGTGTTTTACATATTTGTGAAAGTTGGGGGTGTCGTTGGTAATTCTGGAGAGGTTGATGCTGTTTGTGGTGGAAGTGAAATGTAAGTTATGGTCTATTTTAATTGTATTATTTGATGTTTGTGATGATTTTGATGTATGAAGGGTAGGGTATAGAGAAGGGTAATGTGTTTTTGTATTGATTTAAGGTTGATTGATTTGCCATGTACGAGTAATGGTAGGATTGCTGTTGAATTGGGGAAGGAGAAGGCAGAAGGCATATGTGATGGAGGCAATTCCAATGCCAAGAAAAGAAGAACATTTCATGCACCTCAAAATGAAGATAAGATTTCGATGTTATCCAAACATAATTTTGCTGTAGAAAGTAAAACAAAGATTAAATGGGCATTGAATATGTATGATCAGTGGAGGGTTAGCAGAATGTCATAGTACATTGTACCTTCTGAGATAAGAAATAGTGATTTGGCCTTTGTGAAATATTTTCAAAGGAGGAGTTGCGTTATTCATTGAGTCGATTCTTAACTGAAGTGAAGAGAGTTGATGGGAAAGATTTTCCACCTGGAACTTTGAAGGAGATTATTCTTATGGTGTAGATGAATCTGCATGAGAATTCTGTTACGTGGAGGCTATTAGATGATGTTGGGGTGTCATTGGTAATTCTGGAGTTTGTGGGGGTTGTGAAATGTACCAGACAATTTAATGAAACAAAGAATGGCTGAGGGTTTGGGGGTGAGGAGGTCCTGTGAGATTATTAGTTTGGAGAATGAAGATAAAATGTTTAGATCAGGTGCTTTGGGTGAGGAGACACCAATACAACTTTTGCATACTGTAATATATATGCTTGGTCTGCATCTTGCATTAAGGGGTGGGGTAGAACATACAAGATTGAGGCATCCTGGTTTTCAACCTCAGATAGTTAATGAATTTGATGAAGTATCAGGGAAGGAAATTTTGGTATACAGAGAGGACCCTCTTCAAAAGACCAACCGGGGGGATTGACAAGCATACCAAACAATAAGGTTGTGAAAGTGTTTCCTTCTGCGAATTTCCAAAGGTGTCCGGTTAAGTTGTACTTGAAGTATGTGGGACTGTTGCCACAAGGTAGATCGTGTGGTAAATTATATTTGAGACCAAGACAAAAGTGCAATCCTTCAGTGTGGTATTGTGACCAGGCATTTGGGAAGAATACGGTTGCGAGTACTGTCAAAGAAATTTGTAAAATTGCTGATGTTTATGTTAATTTCAGCAATCACAGTTTGAGAGCAACTTCTGCATCAAGGATGTACCAAAACAATGTCCCAGAGCAAGTGATAAAAGAGATAACTGGTCATAAATCTGACTGTGTCTGACTGTACAAAAGGACATCTGATAGTATTAGGGAGGGTGCGAGTAAGAGTATTGGTGGAGGTGGTGATGTTAAAATTTGCAGAATTGAGGAAAAGAAGCTGAACAGTAGAGTTCAGGTTGAAGGTCATAAAGGAGAAGTATCAGAAAATGAGAGTGTAAAGCAATCCATGTCTGTTTGTGAAATGATCAAAAATGTGATCAAAACTAAGTTGGAAATGCAAAGGAAGAAGTTCAAGAATGTTAGAAGGGTTGTGAGTAAGATAGTAAGGAATAAGAAGAGAATTGCTGAGAACAGTATTGGAAAAAAGAGAGTGGTTGATGCAGAAAGGTTGGTCATAGATTTGAATGTGAACGTTAAATGTTGTGAGTAAGATGGAGAGTCATGTAGTTGAAACATAGGGTATTTTTGTTTGGCAATAATAATGTCATTCTAAACTAAGAAATAGTGAAAGATTGTGTTAAGTTGGTGTGGTTGTATGTATTTGTTTTGTACTTCTGTTTGTCAGAAAAAGTACCCTGAGAAGTTGTGCTATGGTGGTATTTTTGCGAGACTTTCACTTCGAGTTGAGTGCAATTATGTCACTCAGTGACACGCGTCACTGATTGAGTTAAAGGTCTGAAGGACAATGGTAAATTAAGGATATGTTCTTTAATAATAATCCACGGAAAAAGACAATAAAGAACAGCGCAATCGGGGTGTAATTCTTGTGACCACCCATTTCAGAGGAACTGAAAAACCAAAAAAATGCAACAAAGTTAAAGAAAGTTGAAGACCTGGATTTGTTTGTTGTAAGCAAAGGATTTCTGGACGACGTCGCGAGCTTTGGTTATTTAGAAAAGCTACTACATAAGCATAACTTGTGTTCTTGGGGAACTTTGGTAGGTTTCATATTTTAACATCAGTGCGAAATTTTAAGAACATAGACAAAAATAATGAGTCCCTTATTTTTATTCCTTTTTTTGCCACTTAATTTTCTGTAACATTTACGCAGCCTAGTGATAAAATGCAAATAATTGGAAGTGACTCTGGAAGTGATTCTGATGTTAGTCCTTCGACGACGACAGTTTCCAAAAGAAAGCGCATGGTACATTCTTCAAGTGACTCTGATTCAGACTCAAGTGCATCTGTGTCAGCCAGTTCATTTGGTAGTGCAGCTGCAGGTGCACCTAAACCGTGCAGTTCTACGGATCCGTCCAGTAAAAGTATCTATAACTCTGCTTGCAATTTGTAATGAAGAGATCTGAAATATCTTGGCAAATATTTTAGTGTTATTGTGTGGATTTCTATTTTCAATATACATCTTTTATCTCTTATTTGATACTTTAGAACCCTTGAAGCCGTTGAAGAAAATGCGGTTTCATATCATTGGTTCCAGTTTGAAAAAAGAAGGTGTAAAGAAAATTTTGGACTTGGGAGGAGACCCAGTGAGAAAAGGATCATTTTAAGTATTAAAATGAGTTTTGCTTGGATGGAATAACATTGACGACAACATGAGGGGTTTTTGCATTGATCAGTGCATCAATGTGTTACCATGGTGTCACGCGACATGTGACCTCGTGCTACAGTTGCCAAATTACGTCACTTTGGTTTTCAAACCTTTCAACATCAACAAACAAAATTCCATAAGACTATCTTTCAAGCAATTTACATAGATAAATAGCTTGATAATTACTCAAAAAGAGTAAAGCAAGATGTATAATCACCGAACAAAGGTGAAGCGTAAATTGTTGGACGAATTAGATGAATCATCATCGAATAAAAATTTGTCAAAAAATACTAACAAAAAACAAAGGAAGGATATCGGCCATGTTGAAAATTCCGATGAAATACCTGTTGGAAATTCCAATAAAGGTAGGAATTCAAACAATCAAAAGAAGAAATCGGTTAATAAAAAAGGCAATTTAAGGACAATAAACAATAACAATGCAGTAAGAGAGAATCCAAAACAAATAACAGATTTGGCAAATTTTATGCCGAATACTGAGAAAAGAGTAGATCTATCTGATGGAACCCTTAATGTTAAAACAGTGATACCTATTATTCAAACAGGAAAAATGAAACAAAGAACATTAGATAAAGAAGCGGAGTTAAAGAAAGAATTGGAGAAACTTAACAAGATTGATTCATTGTCAAATTCTATGATTTTAGGTGAGAACGAAACAGCTCAAGACCATATCGATCATGATGGTGTTGAGATTTCTGTTAACGGTTCAGATTTAGAGGATGAATTTCCAGATGAACAAGGCAGTTCATGTAAACTACCTGAGACTAATGAGCAAGAGAGTTATGCTGATTCGAATTCAGAAAGTGATGAAGAAGAAAATGTTGAGCCTGGGGAGCTGTTGTCTTCAGAAAATGAGGACGATGTAGAAATCATACTTAAGGATAAGAAACAGCAGAGTGACACAAATGAAAGAATCACCTCCAAAGTAACGAAGGTACAACATACCATCAAAGATAAACAAAATACAAAGGACTGTTATCAGAAATTTCAGCATCTGAAGGAAGATCCTGAATTTAAATCATTTCTGAGTGAGATGGTCAGCAATGAACTTGCCGGTCAAAGAGCTGTTACAACACACAAAGATGTGACGATAAACAAGACAAAAGGTACGGATACTTGTAATTCAAAACAGAGCCAGAATATGACTCGCAAAGGTACTATTGAAAACACCAATGGTCATAATGGATTATGTAATTTCAAGTCCCCGTCCGATACAACCATATATTCCCCAGGTTTGAGGAAAGCTGGTGGCAATGACATATTACTAATTGAAAAGATTTCGAACTTTGTAGAAAGTATCAGGATAGACAGCAGACGACAAAGAACTCCACAGCAAACCTCACTTTCACCGATAACACCTCTAGGCGATACAAGGAGGGTTGAGCATGGAGAATCTTCTGGAGAGGGTAGAAGAAACCCACCTCAAGAGGCACCCGAGCGAACTGCTGATCAATTACTGGTGCAAGCAGAAAAGTTCAAAGCAAAAGTGGAAGCACCAAAAGGTAACTTTCAGCAATTATTAATGCCATACGACTATGACAAATTAAGAACCAAGTTCATAAAACTTGAAGGTTTAGGCCCAATAGACAATGAAATATTGTTCTTAAGAAACTTTGACCAAGACGATGAATTCTTTCATATAACAAGTCAAATTGATCAGAGTTTAAAATCGAAAATCGAACAGGGGGAATTTGTTGACTTAGAAAGATTATTGCCCAAGGATAGATCAATGGGAAAAAATGATGATCTAAACAAACAACTGTACCAATTGATAACTCAAGGTACTAGTAATTTCATAGAAGCTCCTATTCCAAAGACTGGGAAAATTAACAGCATTAGAAAATAGGATCAAGCTTTTCATGTTTTCATGGCGATTTACATGCAAGCTAATCCGGAAAGAGCCTCAGAGATCTGGCAATACGTGTATGTCATCCATACCACGGCCAGTGCTAACCCCTGGGAAAATGTGTACTATTATGACATTAACTTTAGGGAATTGATGGCTAGCAAGTCATGGCGAAGCTGGGGAAAGACTTATACCCAGGGTTGGAACATGGCTTTTAATAACTACAACATAAGTCATGGTAACAACACCCACAGTTACACATCAAATTCATCTAACAAAAACAATTCCAATTGGACAAAGAATTGGAAAGATGAATGTTGCTGGAGGTATAACAAAAACAAATGTAGAAAGAGTGCAAATGAATGCAATTATGACCACAGATGCACCTATTGTGCTGGTTGGAATCATAGTTTCTATAATTGCAAGAAAAGACAAAATAGACAAAGTAAAGGTGGACAGGGAAACAATTCTGGAAAGGCCAATGGAGGTCCTTCTACCTCAAGTCCTAAACCTAATCATAAATAAATGAGTTAGGAAAATTTTGAGCTGGTTCAGCTAAAACTAAATTATAAATAACATATAACTGATATGACTAACTCAATATAATTTGTTAACAACAATATTTATTCACTATATTTAGGGTCAATAGCTACATCTGTGAAACAGCAAGACATCTTACAGTTGACTAATTTTGACTTGGAAAATATTAAATCTCCTGTTAGGTTTGAAATCCTACAGGAACTGTTAGAAGAGAGAGTCAAATTATGATGAAATAGAAACTAGCTTCTTGATAGATGGTTTTAAGAATGGTTTTCCCATTGGATACCAAGGACAAGAAAATGTGAAAATCACATCACCAAATCTAAAATTTAGGGAGGTTGGTGACCCCATTACTCTCTGGAACAAAGTAATGAAAGAGGTAAAGGAGAATAAGTATGCTGGGCCATTTGAAGTAATACCATTTGAAAACTACATACAGTCACCAATTGGGTTGGTACCCAAAGATGGAGGGAAAGACACAAGGTTAATTTTCCATTTGTCATACCCCAGAGGGAAAGGTACCTCTGTAAATGCCAATACTCCAGAACATCTATGCACAGTTAAGTATCCAGATTTTAATGAAGCTATACAATTATGTATAATTGAAGGAAAAGGATGTAGCATTGCAAAATCTGATATGAAATCAGCCTTCAGAAATTTAGGAATAAGGAAAAAGGATTGGAAATATTTAGTCATGAAGGCTATCTCACCAATCGACGGGAAAACATACTATTTTGTAGACAAATGTTTACCTTTTGGAGCTTCAATATCTTGCTCATATTTCCAGAGATTTAGCAATGCAATAGCTCACATAGTAAAATGGAAGACAGGAAAAAATTTGATCAACTATATGGATGACTTCTTTTTTGTCGCACTTAGGAATTTGTTGTGCAACAATCAAGTAAGAGAATTCCTTGCTATATGCAAATGAGTTGAATTTCCTGTTTCAATGGAAAAAACTTTCTGGGCAACCACAAAGTTAACTTTTCTTGGACTTCTGATTGACACTGTTAATCAGTGTGTTTTTGTGCCAATAGAAAAGGTTTCAAAAGCTGTAGCTTTAATAGAGGAAATACTATCCAAAAAGAGTAAGAAGGTTACTCTGAATCAGCTACAAAAAGTATGTGGTTTCTTAAACTTCTCAGGGAGATGTGTGATCCCTGGCCAAGCCTTTACCAGAAGGCTATACACATTCACCTCAAACAACAAATTAAAACCACATCATCACATTAGAGTAAATGCGGAAATGAAAGAGGACTTGCATATGTGGCTATCATTCCTGAAGCACCCATCAGTTTTTTGTAGACCTTTCTTAGACTTCTCAACAGTTTTAGTCGCAGATGAAATAGACATGTACAGCGACGCAAGTGGAAAAATTGGTTTCAGAGCAATTTGTGGATCTTCCTGGATGTATGAATTATGGCCGAAAGTATTCATAGATAAATTTCACCCAAGTATTGAATACTTGGAACTTTTTGGGGTCACAGCAGCAGTTTTGAGATGGATTCATCTGTTTAAAAATAGCAGAATTATCCTTTTTGTGACAACAAAAGCGTGGTAGACATGATTAACTCAACAACTACATCATGTAAAAACTGCATGGTTCTGATCAGAATAATTATCCTGAAAGGATTGATGGAAAATGTTATAATTTAGCAGACAGCCTTTCTAGAAATAAATTACAAGAATTCTTCAGACTATGCAAAGAGGAAAATAAAGTAGTTGATGCAAATCCCTGTTCTACACCAGAGCAAATTTGGCCTGTTGATAAAATATGGAAAAATTAATCAATTTTGTAGGTTAAAGAGCTAGATGCAGAGTATCTGACACTGCCTCATCAAAGTCTTCAAACTCATCCAAAATATCTGTAGAACATGTAAATAACATCTTGGAAAAACTGAAGAACAGACAAACTAGGGAGTCTACAACTCATAATTACCTTAGTGTTTGGAGGCACTTGAACAAATTTGTAATAAAACTAGACCATAGAGCACACTTGTCATGGGAACAAAAAACTGCATTATTTGGTGCTTATCTTACTCATCAGATTGTGAACCATTTTTGTTTTTAAAGACAAAAGTCCAGTTCAAGCTTGCCAATTAAGGCATGTTCTAAGATCATTGTTACACAAATTTGGCTTAAACAGCCAATTATATGACATACATAGCTTCAGGATTGGCAGAACCTGTGACCTGGAGAAATTTGGTTACTCAATTTCTCAAATCAAAGCTATGGGTCGATGGAAGTCTAACGCTGTCTACAAATATCTTAAAAATTAAAATAATCATGAAGACCCACTGATTATCAGCAGTATAGTTACTCCAAAGAATATATTTTCGCTTTGATGTATGGTCTTGATCTACTGCATTTCCCTTTTATTACCAAGGCACTGTTTGGTTACAAATAAAGATAACGCTCCTCTCTAGCATTTTAATATATTCAGTAATCCTACTCATATTGTTGTAACATTAAAACATGTGCATTTTGGGATCATGATAAAATTATCATGAGCATGAGTGACCAGCGAACGAATTTAGGTCACTAGGCCATGCATGAACAGCATTGGTGCAACTGGGCAAAGTTTCGATAATGATATGTCGGCAACTTGGCATTACCGAATATTGTTTCGAATCTTCATGTTCATGAATATGAGGTACATTAAAGCAATATTTGTCAAATAAAATTCGCTATATTATTTCATATCTTTGCTACTTAGACCAAATACTGGCATACGACAGATGTTGGATCTTTGGGGAAAATTTCTGCAGCAGAAGTTTTGAACAATATTTCAAAATGAGAAAAATGGCTGAATACAACAGTTATACAAAGGCGCATTTTGATGTCTCTGGATTTTACTCAAATGCCTTCACTAGTGAGAACCCTGGGATGATTGGATGTCTTATTAACCTTATGCATACCGCAGTCACAAAGCAAATTGACAAAAAGGTATTTCCTTTGCCTAAACTGATTGTGGTGGTTTTAGATGATGATATAATTAGGTGTTTCAAGAGCACATCTGGCATTTCTAAACCGATGGCTAGAATACTCAACTATGTGATGACAGAGTTTGACAGAGCGGTAGCATCCTTCAAGGAACTATTACCAGCAAAGTGCTTATGTGGAGAATATCCTCATTTCCTCTGGATCCAGGCGCCTACTCATACTGGCTTTAAAAATAACATTGAAAGAACTAAATTCAATAGTTCCCTAGAGTCTGCTGTGAAACTTCATAGTAACGCAATCTGTCTGTACCTAAAAAAAGGTATGGGATCACAGTAACACAAATTTCTACCTTGAACACGCACAAAGATTCACTGCTGAAGGCCTACAAGCCTATTGGGAGGCAGTAGATTAAACCATTCGGTACTGTGACTCCATTCTGCTCAAAAAGATGCAGATTAAGAGAAAAACTCAGAAGACCGCTGCGCAGAGAACTTCTACACATCTGATGAAAGATGACCGATTCCATTGGCAGAATTCAAAATTCAACCGCGATTTTGAATCTCCTAAAGAGTTTAGGCGGTTACCTGCACCACCATCAATTAGACATTAAATGGTCCTTCACTCATTTATTCATTGTGTTCAGTATTGACCTACAACCTGTGATATATTGTTATTCTTTTCAGATTTGCGTGTTTTATTCATGACCATTTATTGCATATTACATGTTTTCTTCATGTTGCCCTCCTTTTGTGTTTGGGGAAGAAATATTAAAAATGGTAAATACATAATTGATAAAGTATTTAGGGGCAGATATTTTATGCCAGATTTTACTGTATTTATTTACGCATGTTTAATTTTTCTCTGTGGCAGGTTTTGCACACAAACTGTGGGCAAGTAGTGTCGTTAACCCTTATCTAGGTTTCAGTGGGGTTCAGTAAATCCAATTTCTACTTGCTTGGAATGATGTAAGCAAGCACTTACATTGGATGCAGAATTTTTGCATCTGTCTGTCGACTGGAATCATTGTTGTGATGGTTCTGCTGTTACTATATAATTTACATATAGTTCTGTTTAGTTCTGTTATAGTTGAAAATAAAAACCCTATTTCAATTCAATTCATGTTTTGTCTTGTTTCCAGTAGAGTAAAGGATCATTTTAAGTATTAAAATGAGTTTTGCTTGGATGGAATAACATTGACGACAACATGAGGGGTTTTTGCAT
>JBCAUG010070255.1:0-13734 GCA_038406175.1 Haplosyllis leylae | reverse complement strand
TTAAAAGGCTAATTAACATCAGGAAAGGCATTGAAAATAAAGAGTAAGTTAAGCCAGGAAGGACAGGAGAAATTCTGACCAGACCTGATTTTGTGCAAAATTTCAGCCAAAATTATGCTGGTTGACAGTGTTTCGACTCATACTGAAAGCCAGTTGCTGAGATCCCAAAATTAAGGTATATACTAAAGTAAAGGTAAACTGCTAGTGTTTACTATTAATGATATTAAAGCTAGTAAAATTATAAATTAAAGAGACAGGAAGAGGGTGAATAATCAATTTTGCCACATTTTGAGATCAAAAATGTGGGGTGTCATGAGATTTGGATGTATCATGTGAATCAATGAATCAATGTTGAGTAAGATATTGCTGGTACATCTCAAGGTAGGTAATTAATGCTTAATATTATGATCTTTTAAAATGGTTAGAAAGAAGAAATGTAGGCTGGGATTATCTTGAATTTGTGTTTTTCATTGATCATTTGTGTACCCTAGCTCCCAGTTAGGGTTAGGGTTAGGGTTAGGGTTAGGGTTAGGGTTAGGGTTAGGGTTATCACTGAGGACAGGATCCTGTCCCTGACTGTCCCCAGCTGTCCCAAACTGTCCCTGGCTGTCCCTAGAATATAAAAAGGCGGGAAAACTTTACCACTGAAATATGTTAGCAGAAGTTATATTAAATATTTATGTGCATTTTTGGCATGAAAAGCAAAATACCAGAAGGGTTACAGATATATGAATGCTTTAAATTCTGTTTCTATGTATAACATATATCCAAAAATACCTACTTACCACTAGTTGGTACATTTTCTTTACAAAAAATACCTTTAAAGGGCTTGCTAGCAAATTAGACTGGAATAACAGCCTAAAAAAGTGACGATTTTTCACAAAAAACCCACACAGGTTCATTATTTTACAGGTCCCTAGTTGCATATTTTATATAACATAGTTGTTAGGTAATAACTTTAATCAATAGAATGAGTCAAGTTCTTCACAAAGAATTTTTTTTAATTAACTGTCCCCATTATTAGCCTAAAATACTAGACTACAAAAGCATAATTTTGCTACCAGAAGTGTACCTGAGCCAGCAAGTTCAAATGCATTTGACTGTATCTTTTTGGAAATATAACTCACACTTTTAACAAGTAAAAATGAGTGTTTCCTTTGCAAAACATGTTTAATTAATCTCACATGTATTTGACTGGAATACCTGAGACAATTTCTGAGACAATATAAAATCCCTACAGCCTTTTTGTGCCTCTGGGTCATTTTGTTGTCTCTAAGAGACAATTAAATATCCCCAAAAGAGTCATTTTGCGATCTCTGAGATGCTTTTTGTCCCTGAGTCATTTGTACATCCCTGATGCATTTTAATATCCCTGTAGTATTGCATGTTTCCTTTGAGATTAGACCCTATCTGATCATCCTTGAAAAATACTTTTATTGGATACCATTAACTTTTTTTTCAGCTACATTAATCTGATGGTTAATATGGTAAAGTATAATAACACAAAAGTGTTCCCTTTTTCTCCTAGATTAGATCATTTGACTTTAATCTCTAGAAAAGTTTGTGTGATCTCTTTTGTATTTCAATTGTCAACAGGGCAAACCACGTGTAGGTAGATCACTTGATGCCCCTTTCAGTAGCATATGGTAAATGTGACAGGGATAATGTAGTTTAATATAAAATGACATATATAAAGCTTTAATTAGTAATTAAACAGAGGTAATTGAGCAAATGATACAAAAATGTGCACAACTAAAATTGCTTGCCACATCTACCAGATACTACTAAGTATCACTGCAAAGGTAGACCAATTGTGGACAATAATATATTTCACTCCATAATTATTATGAATGATTTCAGCAATACTACTTCCAAAAAAGAATTTTCTTTAAAACCAAAATGTACAGTGAAACTTTAAAAAATTAGTGTTTAGGAACATCAATATTGTAGTATAAATATTAAAAAACAGTAGCAAAAAAGCACAGTCTAAAACTATGATGTTTCATATTTTCTCAATTGTCATGGCCCTATATCTACTTCTTTATTTTAGTCATTAAGCTTGGCTGAAAAAGACAGAATAAGTGGCAGTGTGTATATTTTTTTGTGTATTACCCTTTGTACAAAATATGCAGTTAACTCCCTTATCAGGTATCAACAACTATCATTGAATATCTATTACTTTCAGACTGAAGTGTAATAATTATCTCATTTAGCCAAAAGTAAACATCATAGGCAAACAAACTGTGCCATCTAGTGAATCAAGAAACATACATCATAAAAAAAAGTATTAAATTATCAATAATCATTAATGGTAATTGCATTTGTTATTTGTTTTATCTAGTATTGCACACCTATCATTCTATTATTTTATACCATCCTTCATCCTTTTGTGGTGGTAATATTTTGTCTTTGTCTCATTAAGATTTGTAAACTGAATAACAAGTTTATTTATTGTCTGGAGTGACATCTCGCCTTTAATCCAAAAGCAAAGTTTTCCTTTCTTGACCTAGACCATATTCATACTCTATGGAATTGCTGGTTTATAATGAATTTTTATTTCTGTTACACCCTTATATGGTATCCCCTTCTTGACTATGATGCTATTTTAACCTTCCTTCTATCCCAACATTCTGAACAAAATATACAAACAACTGTAATGATTTTAATTGATAATTTATTTAGCAGTTTCTACAACTAAACTGCCCAAAGATTTTAGCTTCACAATTGAATATAAAAGACTACATTTCAACTGATTTATTATTTTCTGAATAGTAATAATATTTGTTAATAATATGGCTTAAAAATTTAGTTACTGACTCTTGGTATCACTTGAGCATCATCTCAACCATTCTCAATCCTTGTAAACTATGGTTCATTAGCTCCTATTTCCTTTCTTTTAATACTTACTGAATGACCAAACTAAATAAATCTTTAGGATTACTTTCTTGGTGACAAAGACTATATTCATTCATAGCATAGCAAACATAATGTCTTAAAAAGCAAATATAATTTTGAATTTAATTGATGCAGCGACTCTTTCTCTCTAAGCTTTCTAAACATTCACTGCTACAGTTACTAGTCCTGGCTGTAACTCCAATACTATCTTAAACTTTTGATTTCCTTTCATTTTAATTAGTAGCTCACATACAATCACAATCCAATACAATAAACATTCTACAGTTAGTTATGATCAGTTTTCTTTGAATACTAGTAATATTACTGCTTAACATATCTTAAACCCTATGTTAAGGTTACATTTTTGAATTGGGGTTAATTCTAAGGTTAGGGTTAGCTAAAATATTTTCAAAACAAGTAATATGAATAACAAAAACTGTACATAGAATTTTACTCTCACTTCATGTCAGCCATTTTACTGTCCTGAACTTTCTGCATATGGAATACGTATGTCATAGTTAAACATAAAATTGCTAGAAGGTAGCTAGGCAATTGATTCAATTGGATGGTAATGAAAAAAACTTGAGTTGACTTCACTCATTGAATATTTGTGTCAGTATTAGACAATATTCTAATTCCTACAAACCTTTTTAATTTTTTATTTTAACTGAGACAGTGGCACTGTATCTTCAGGATCAAATTCATCCTCAGTGTCTGTCTTTTCTGCATGAAACATCAAGATGGTATCACTGATATTTGTTTTAAAATTAATTTAAGACACCACAACAATTAAACAAAGCATTGAAAGGTACCTGCATGTCTCTCATTATCTGAAAAAAACAAATACATCAGATTATAATTTCACATTCCTATCATTGAGGACAATATAGATAATCTACAGTTTACTCTAAATTATGTACTCACAATTTGATCGTGTTTTTGCCAGTAGTTCATGCTCTCTGGCTGCCAACTCTAGTGTATGGTGATCATACGATCTCCTCGCTACACTCTCACTGTGGTTAAGTTTTCTGTAATTTTCCAAATTATCCAATAATGGTTACTATCACTTTAATTGTAAAAACATCTAAATAAACAAATTGTATTTTTACCGATTAATCATGCTGCGTTCTTCTGGAGCAAGAAATTGACTCTCTGTCTGGACACACTTTCGCACAAAGTTTAAACAGATAAATTCTCCAGGATATCCCTCCTTTAGCCACACATAGCGAAATAATTCGCTGACATTAGAACATTCATATCCGGAATACTTGAGGAATAATTGGTCCTTCCCCAATTTATTAACCTGTGGTCTAATGAATAGATAATAAAAATATTCCATTAGAAATTACAACTGAACTTGATAGAAATGGTAACTCATTACATCTTGTTTCTATATGTGCTAGAGTAAAATTTAAAAAGTTATTGATTTATAAATTGGTCAAATACCTGATGTGTTTTACATATGAGGCAACCATTTTCCTATCTTCTCCTGTCAATGCTAAGGGAGAGCAGCCATATATGCCTCTTGTCTTATGATTCTTTACATAGACAAATTCTGCAAAATGTATCATAATAAATGTAAGAACATACCCAAATCTTTAAAACGCTCCTTGCTTACTTTTATTATGTTGAATACAATTCATACTTAACTCATACTATTTTTAACTACATACCACTATCTCCTTTCACAACTCTCTGCTCGTATTCTTGAAGCGTGACATTTTGGAAAATTCCTGCTCTATCGGCATTATCAATCCCTAAATGGCCAGCTAATACTCCGAGAACATATTTGCAATTCTGTTGCGTAAGATTTTCTTTGCAAGTCTCAATTAATTGCCAGAACCTGAAGGAAACAATTACACAAGGAACAACAATGAACTGTACAAATAAGAAATATCGGGGACACAAAGATATTAGTTTGCAATGGGTAAAATACAATATAATACAATGCATACTTTGTAATGATCTTTTTATCATTTATGAAGCGTTCCATATGTTCTAAATTAGCTTGCTCCATCATCTGTTTTGTTCTCTCATGCTTTTGGTCATCAAGTTCGTGACGCTTTTTATTGTAAATTGGTCTTTTTTCATCCAGAACATTTTGCATGTAGATTTTTTCATCAGGGGATATAGCTGAAAAGAGCTTTTGCTAATATAGACTTAAAATGATGAAATCCCCTGTGCATGCTAATACTGGCAAATAAATATTCTTACCTCGGATTTCTAAGGCATAAGAAATGCCTCTTCTCAACTGTCCAAGTAAGTTTATTACATAACTTGGTGAGGGATCTACATGTTTGTTTAAATTGGCTAAGTACGACCGTAGCTTAGACGGAGACTTGAGTATACCCCATGGCAGCTTTGATGTTGGTCCTTGATGATAATACATGTACCTTTATTTAGAAAAATTCCTTTTCTTAAGTTTTAGTTGAAAAAATTAGTTTATGGGTAATAACACCAACTCAACAACAAACATCAGTATCTTCCAATACATCATGCATTTCATGAATATCTTTTCTTCATAATATTATTTCTACATTCTTTCTATTCTGAGCATTTCATTTTTATAGATTCCTTTTGTAATGCAAAAACATTGTGTCATGCTGTTGGTTCTTGCACTACTTTATGTAAGGATGTGATGACATACCGAGATAGGTATAAATAATCCTGTGGAGATTTGAAGAGTTCTCCTAGGTAATTCCGATACTCCTCAAACATCTGGTCATCATACTTTTTATCCATTCCAGAATCAGCAAGTCTGGCTATGGTCTGCTTATTTGTGTGGTCTATTAAACAAATAGAATAATGTAAAGAAAAGATGGTTTTGCAGGCATATAACTTATTTTTTCTTATATTATGGTTTTTCAAATTTATGTGACATAGAATGAACCCTGAACTTACATGTCATACAGTTGTTATTTGTATTTACTACCTAAAAAAGAAGTGTTTGTTAACTTTTAATAATAATTAATAACTTTCAATTCTCAGTTATGATATAACTAGACTTAAAAACAGTATTTTCTGGTGTGAATACTTCTCTGCACTGAGCAACAGTAGCTCAGATATTAGAGTATAAACTGCACCACACACTTGATACCAAGTTTGAGTCCCACCAATCCTTGGTCCAAAAGGTTCAGATCAAAAAGGTTTGGCTGCAATACTGGCTGTCAAGAGTTTAGCAGGTGTCTCACCAGAGATGAATCTAAGGAATCTTTTGCACACAGATGATGATGCTTCTAACAAATGGATCCACAATGTTTTTAAAATCTAAGGCAGATCTCACTAGAAGTTTAATAAGGGTCTGGCAGTGCAATGAAATTGGTTATATGTCCAGTAAAAATGTTATTTAAAAATGTAAATAACAAATAAATGAAAGGAATTTCTGTGTTACCTCATTCAGCTGATGTTGAGAATCCTGAAATAGAGTGTTATTTATCACTCATCTACCATTAACCTTTTGTATATTTCAATATCTTTGAAGGGTTAAGTTTCAATGATAATATTAATAACAACAATTCTATAACAACAATAACTGGACAAAGTAGTCTGGCAATAAACATACCAGCTGAAGCTTGCTGTGACTTGCTTTGATGGAAGAATGTAATGTATTGTAATTAATTGTCTCTTCTGAATAAATAAATGCACAATAATAGATATGCATATCTTTAAGACAGTTATTTTCACATACCTTGTAACTTGTTGGCCACATGTGACAGTACCACATCATCATCACTATCAAACCCATCATTGTCTTCTACATGTATTTGCTCATCATTTTGGTTACCTGAATACCATACCACAGTGCATTTCATTTCTGATGAATAAATATGAACTGAGTTACAAATAAATAGAGCTCCTAATGTGAACAGAGAATTTAGTTTGAACATACCAGTCATGTCACATGCAACTTCTGGTGGAGTTGAAGCTGGAGATGGTTCTGTATTTGGGAACTGGCATTTAGAAGGGATCTTGTAATGCTCTATGATGAGAAAAAAGTATGTAGCTGATTTATATAATGCAGAGATTAACTGAGTAATAAGTATGAGACCAGGCAAATAAAAGGCATTACATACCCTTGATAAAATCATTCATAATGTTTATGAAACTCTCTGAGGATGGACTTGGATTTGAATCTGTAGGCACTGTATGACAAATGCAGCAAAATTTTAAAAGGAATATCACTTTAATAGTGCAGTACTATTGAAATTTGAGTAGACAAGTAAAAAACATAGCATACCAGCTTTTGCTTTCTTCATTAACTTCTCTCGTTCACTACCACATGGGATCTGGTGTTTTGATCCAAGGTGGTTGGATAACTTCTTTTGTAGTGAGCCACATAGTGGACATTTACGTGGCTTTCGATTCTTGTCCTAACATAATAATACTTTTGGTACAGCAGTTCAATGAATGCCCTTTATTCAAAACAGTAATGATACTAAAGGAAGTTATTTACCCATTTTCTCTGTTTCTCAACTGTCCATATCTGGAAAAAGATTGTTTTATTTGTTATTTTAATCAAATATGCCAGTAGTCAGAATAACAATTTTACAGTCATGCTAAAAAAGTGAATAGAATATAATCCTTTAACAAATTAATAACCAGTCCCATACTTCACTTGTGTGATGGGGAATATATTGTCAGCAGTATGACTGTGCTGACAAAAATAATTAACAGAATATGAACCTTGTCTCATCCAATATTACCTTTTTTGATTTCTGGCATAGTTGAGGACTCATGTCCTGTAAAGAAAAACTTAAATAATTTTTGATCTTATTTCTATATTTTATGATAAATCCTACAGTTTCCAATATATTAATGTTCTTACCAAATTTTCTCTTTTATCTTCGAGTTTTTCATCGCAATACAGGTCAGGCAATTCCTATGGAATAGGACAGTTTAGTGAATATATTTTAAACTCGACAAAGACTACTTTTTACTAGCCTTACCCACAAAATGTAAAAGGAAAGGAATCAATCATAGTATTCTACTAATATTAGCAGAATCATTCTCTTTTGCAAAGTATACCTCTTGTTCATTTTGAGGATCAGGTTGCATTTCATCAGAACTCTTTTGCTCATCACTCTCTTTCATATGCATCTGCGATATTGAGACCAGTTCATGATTTACACAGATTAGAACTGCAGATACTACTGCCAATAATATAAGAGAATCTCAATCATCAATGGTTTTAACTGAATCTTTTTGCTTTGAATGAATCTAACATGAAGAAAAAACAATTGTTTATCACTTCCTGATGAAATAAAATGCATTTATGGTCATATTAGCAGAATAACACTCTTTGTGTAAAGTATACCTCTCGTTCAACTTCAGGATGAGGTTGCATATCATCTGAAGCACTCTTCTTTTCATCCATCTCTTTTGCACAGCATAACTCTTGTTCAACTTCAGGAAGAGGTGGTATAGCTTTTGAAGATGTCACCTGTTTACCCTTCTCTTTTTTATAAATCTAAAATATATATCTTAGTTTATGACTTGCAGAGACTAAAACTGAGGACACTGCTACCAATGATATATGAGAACCATGAATAATCTATATTTTTTACCTGAATATTTTCTTTTGGATCCATCTGACATGATGGAGGGCACTTGTTTGTGATTTTCTGATAAAAAATACATTGATAACAATAGTTTTCACATATTGTATTATTTGTACTCAATAAAGAGAGATGTTGGCAACAGGTACCTTATCATAGAGATAACCATAATTCCATAAAATTTCTTCACCAGGAAGTATTTTTCTGATTGTTACAAATCCAACATAATAATCATTTTCAATTGGCCCTTCCTTAACCCGTATCGGCTGCAATAAAAAGAACAAAATGCCAAAACAACTAATTATCAGTTTGTAGACTGAACTAATATTGCATCACAATAAATATTTTCTCACCTGCACATTTTGATGGTGTTTGCAATGATTAATAAGGTGTCCCCATGGAAATGGTGTTTCCTTTGTTGGGATTAAGACCCATTTACCAGCTCTTCTGATTTTTTCTGAGCCATCTGCATCTACTTCATATACTCTTTTTGGCATTTTTCGTTCGAATGCATAGTCAGGGTCTGCTTCACCTAATATTATCATCTGATCAAAATTTTTATCCCATACTTCACGATCCCAGGGATATATGGTTATTAATGTCCGTTCGGGTATATCCTATAACATAAAGATTACTATAAATTGCTACCACTTAACATTTATCTGTTAGCTGTTTAATTAAAATGATTGGTAACTTTGTACCTGTTTTGCAATGAGCCCTCGTAGGCCATTGAACTCATGTATGTCCACAAGCGATCTTTCATTTTTCAAAATGTCATTGACATCTAAAATAATTATTACATTAATATTTTTTAAAACAATGACACATAAGAATTTTTCATTTGTTACTGAAGAACATACCACATTTTGTTTCTTTTCTTCTGTAATCTTCAACACTTATGGTGACCAAATTAGTGATTGGTTGTTCTGAATCTACATTTGTATCTTTCTGTTCAACACTTGATACTGTATTTAGAAATCAAATACATAACTCACATGTAAAGGATTAAGTTTTCCACAGGAGAATAGAGAAGGAGAATCTTTTCTTCTACTACATTATAAACTATTTACCTTTCTTATAAAGGCAGAGATAATTAGAATCAGTCAAAATTGGATCCTCTTTCTTAACCTTTCTATCATCATATAGATACCAGGTGCTGTCAGAGCATTTACGGTAGGCTACATAATGTCTATCCCAGTCTGTTTCTCCACGCATTTGAATAAGTGACATCAACTCATACTGAGACTAATAATAAAGTAAAACTTGATAATTGACAGAACATTTTATAATCAAAACATGCAATAAAAACCAAATTATGAGATTACCTTTCCCACTTGTAATGTCGCATTAATATCCATGTCTCCAGCTAATACATTATGCATGATGATATATTCATTAGACTGGATTTTTAAATGCTTCTTTACATTTCTTACAAAGCATCTATAAAAAACAGAACAAACATAAACATTGGTCATCAATCATACTTCTTTGAATCACACTTCTTTGAATCACACTTAAAAAGCAGATTTAACCAGAGACATAAAACCTTTCACATCCATAATCTGAAATGGGCTGTTCCTCTGTATATTCTTTAACTCCTGCTGCCACAGACATCCCAAATAAACTCAGATATATATTTGATGTTACCTTAGTAATTTCATGTGAGCAGTCATAGCATTTCACTGAAAGATTACAATGTTACAATAATTGAATCATAACTTATAATTACTAAATTGTTTAATCCTAACCCTTCCATAAACCAAAAATAACCAACCATTTGAACACTCTTCAAACACCAAATTCCTTTTGATTCCTGGTATCATTTCACATAATGATTGTAGGAATTCACGGGGATCTGCTTCTACATTCAAATCAATATCTGGCAAAAAAAATGAACATCTCATGCAACCTCTACACTTTTACAATTTAAATATCTGACAATGTAATCAAAGAATACAAACCTTTCAATAAAGGCTTTATTTTCATGAAATCTACTGTGCCTTTTGAATTCATCATCGCATGCAGGCTGCATTCTTTGCATTCACTTGCTACAATAATTAATATCCCCAAGTTGTGATGAATTTAGAATGCTTAGTAATAGTAAGGTATGAAAGAAATGTCCAATATACTAACACATATGATTTTTATGATGTTCATGCAAAAGAGGTTGAAGCATCTGTAGTAATGCATTCACATAACACACAGAACCAGGGTTTGTTATTCCATGCCCTTAAAGAAAATGTCAAAATTCATAATTTCATATTATTTCATATGATTAATAGACAAGCTTTCTATGAAAATAACTTTTCCTCCTTCTATTAATTTCTGTTTTTGTTTTGTACACTGAGTTAATAGTACAAGACAGGATTTCTGTAAAATCTCTGGGGATCATACTACACCTCATCATCAATATTGTCAATCACAATAGAACAAAACCAAAAGTGAAATTATACCAATTTTAAAAAGCATAGGAATTTACCACAGGATTCCTTAGAGTTTTCCATTTCTGTAATGAAACCATGGTTTACTATTTGACTTAAAACCTACCCAAATGTAAAGAAATACAAGAGAGAGAAAGCTAGATATATTCATTTGAATATCACAGACTTTCTCCTTGTAGATAAATTATTTTTACCTTGATCAGTTTTCAGTTTTCTAGTCTTTGCACAAACTGTAAGAGTTAAAAAGACTATTATTTTTAGAACTGAAGGCACACCAGACTCCTTACACAGATATGTTGTATGTATGTATAATTTTAATATAGAGTTCTTAGTCTTACATGATGATATCTTCGGCTGAACTGGTCCAGGGTTTAGCTCAATCCCTGCCATGAATAGCATGGTCTCAATGAGACTTCGTGTTAATGCCTGTACTGATGCTTTAATTTTAGTTAATACAACCCCTGCCATGAATGTTATGGTCTGAATGAGCCTCCATATGAATGCCTGTTTTGATGATGTACTTTTTACTAATACATGGCAGTCAAATGCTAGAGCTGTGGTTTTCTTCCCTTCTCTGTATTATTATAAGAAGAAAAAAGTAATACAAACATAATTCTGTGTGCAAATACATAAACTTTGCCTGACAAGTTATATAATATAATATAGAGTCATGTATTATTAATAATACCTTGTAATTAATGCATAGTGCCAACAAGGTAGTTTGGCATCCATGTTTAGTTTGTCCATATGTTGTTTTGTTCCTACCATGAGGAGCAAGATCCTAATTATCATTTGTAATAATGACTGCCCTTTGGGCAGCATCGTTTTCTTTGTCAGTAAATGGCAGTCAAATGGTACAGTTTTCTGCGGTTCTCTGGATCATTACAAGAAAAAAAATGTTCATACAGAGATTATTATGTGTGTATATACAAGCATATTATCTCTTGAATCATTTCATGAAATTCATACAATCTCAAAAAGAAAAATTTAAGGTACCTCCTTATTGACACAATGTGCCAAAAGGGTAGCTTAACATCTTTTATCAGTACATTGACACATTGTTCTTCTTCTGTTGGTACATATACTAACAGAAATGCCAATGTGAAGGTCAATTTGTGTACTAACATTGTAATCTGTAAGAAAAGATATTTTGTCTCACTTGATGACCACAAAATCAGGAAAAATATATTTGTTTAAAGAGCAAATGGAACTCCAGAGGATTACATCTGTTATATCTATCCTGAGCATCACACACTTTTTGTCTGATAATGTCAGATATTTATGGGGGAACAGGGCAACTACATCAGATCCCATATGATAGGTCCATTCTCACCAAGACACATTTATGAGTAAGAAACAGTGTGAATTAAATAAGATGACATTGCTGTGATAAGCATATATATATATATGATCCAATTTTTTAGCATTTCAGGTCTTACTGTAGTAGAAAAGAGCAGGTAAGAGGTACAGCACAAGCTCATACTTACTATGTCAGATGTGTAGTAAGATTTTCAGATTTAAGATTTTTCAGATTATATAATTCACACTACTGTTAGATTGCTGAAACAAATGCAAAACTTAGGTTTAATTGGTAAATTATATAGACAGTATGATAATATCTAAGCTAAAACAATCAAACTGCAACTGGTATGACCTCACTTTTGTGAGGTTTCAAGAATTTACAATCCAATAAATAAATATTACCATCCTTTTTGGCATAAAAACTATTAATAAAGTTGTCATATTTTAAAAATAATTAATATTTTAATGCAAGGTATTTGTTACTTGGTGTTAAATTGCAAATAAAGTATACAAAAATTTAAATGAAACATGCTTTTGACTATTATTTCATACAGGTCTCCTACCAAGATTTTGTGTTGTATTGGTCAAACAATCAATTCACACTATCATTTGACAGAATTAGGTTATCTCTAGATCTTATATTGGACTGTTTTCTATTTAGGGGTATTCATATGGCCTCCACATAAGTGCAAGTATTGGATTTTTTTTCATACAGTGATTATGCAATTCATTATCTGAAATTTTAAATATCTTCCAATTTATACCTCAACGTGCACTTATACCTCCACCTTACAGCCATCCCATATAGGCCACCACTATTTTAAAGAAACTATTTATTTAACATTAGTGCTTTTATGTATTTGAGTAAAAGCTTGATTTATTCTCCATACTTATGAAATGTTCTAATAAAGCGCTGAAGAACCATAGTGTCTTTTGGGTAGCAGTGACCTCTCCACCTTGTCAATAATACCTGAGATCTGTAGTTATATTTTAAAAACAAAAGAAGTATAAAGGGGAAAATAGTGGTAACAACAGTCTACATGTCTAAATATAAAATTCATATTGATTCAATAAAAATTGAGCAATCCAACTTTCATGATTTTTTGCAGCAGTTCAAAGAACTAGTGCAGTAGCTCTGGAGGCAAGGGTCGCCAGTCCCTTTTAATCTAACAAGAATATCAGCACATTAACAAATGCTACTTTAAGTTGTTAGACTACCATAGCCACACTGTAGTGTATTGATTGCAATAGTCCCTTCATATCCCTGTTTATCTTTCAGTTAACATTATGTGAGCAGGTAACCTTGCAAAAAATAGTCTGTAGATATTTTCTATCCTTTTATAGAGACATTAAAAGGAAAAATAAGTAAAAATAAGTAAAGTTACATCAGAGTAACATTCCGCCTATCTCTGCATCAAAGTTACCTGAGAGGAGACATTGCGCCTTTTCCTCTCTATGGCCATAATATTTTAAAATGTAAGAGTCATCTCTAAATATGATCATTTGCTTTCACTTGAGTTATAAGTAAAGTTACATCAGAG
>JBCAUG010070144.1:0-22847 GCA_038406175.1 Haplosyllis leylae | reverse complement strand
TTACCCCCTCATACAAATCAGACTTGTACCTGGCTGGGTATCCCCCCCCCTGTAATACAAGTCAGACTGGTACCTGGCTGTGTACACCCCCCCATCCCTGCGGACAGACAGACTCACACCTGTGAAAACATTACCTTCCCGTCGGGCTATGTATGCGGGCGGTAATATTATGTCAGATCTGGCAGATTTGGCAATTACGGAAAAACACGATTATTACAACTTCATCTCTTATAACAAGGCTTGTTTACAGTGTAAACTTTTTTTCGATAGTTGAACCCCAGACCGCTTGGACATTGCATGTGGAAAACTTTCCACTGTCTTCCTGCTAAAACGCATACGAAGTAACTGTCGCATGATCGGAAGTCCCAGTGAATACCCGGAGACGGACATGAGAATCCTAAATTTGTAACACAAAATAAAAAACAATAAAGTCCTCCTGCGAGAACGCAAAAGGCATACTGCTCTCCGCGTAGCAAGTGCACGCTCTGCTGTTCTGTCCCGGGGGGGGGGGGGGGAGGGGGTACCCCAACCTGACCTGGCTAGGAATGTTACCCCAACCTCACCTTGCTTGGGGGGTGGGGCAGGTACCCCAACCTGACCTGGCCAGGGAGGGTACCCAACCTGACTTGGGGTACCCCTCAGGAAAGGACATGGGACAAGCTGAAGTATTAGCAGATGGAGATGTGGTACCCCCAAGAAAAGGACATGGAACCAGTTGAAGTATTGTGGGATGGAGATGCCCCTGGAAAAGGACATGGGACCAGTAGAAGTATGTGGGATGGAGATGGGGTACCCCCCCCGGGTGTGAACAGACAGACGCCTGTGAAAACAATACCTTCTCGTCGTACTTCGTACTCGGACGGTAATAACAATCATTCAAATTTTTTGGAAAATTTAAATTTGTCATAACTTGCTGGACCTAATTGGCCTGATATTAGATTAACATTTACTGTGATCTTTATAAATGATATTACTCCTTTGCCCGGAAATAAAGATTTTCATTCTGAAAATTTACTTTAAATAATTGTGATCAATTCTTGCGATCACCAGTGGCTGTGAGGCCTAATGGTGAGAGTCATTGACTTTTAAGGAACATGCTGAACCTGTTAATTAGACAAATTAAAACTGGAAAAATAATTCACGAATACACTTACTTGGTGAGACCTGATGTTCATTCTTAACAGGTTTGTTTATTCCTCTCTTATCTGCCACTTCATTGTGATACTTGCCGCTTTCTTGAACTCTAGATCTCTGGACAGGAGACATCTTGTTAGCTGTCTCGTAAGAATATGAAACTTGAGGATTCACGAGATCATATTCAGCGTCCACATTGTCTTGTTGGACATAAATACCATCCCTGTTTTGCTTTACATTCAGCACATCTTTACTTCTTTCATTGCCAGGCAGAAAAATATTTGGTCTCTCAGATCTGCCTCCATGATTTGAGTTGGCTTCATTTCTTGTGCCAGAATATTGGTTGTTCGAATGTTTTGAATAATCATTCACATTATTTGCACGATAAGTAGACTCTTGATGAGACACAATGTTCACGTTTTCTCCTTTTTTATTTGAATAAGATGACAAATGTTCTTCGTTTCTTTTTGGAACTACCTCCTGTGGATGAATAGAAATGTTTTCAGATGGCACTGTTTGTGTTGGCTTCCTCGAAGTCTTTCTCGGCTTGGCTTTCTTGCGCACTGATTTTACATTTAGATTTAAATTATTACCAAAATAGATATTTTCTCGTCCAACCTTTTCCTTCGAAAACACTCCTGATCTTGATTTGACAGCGTTTTTTTCGGTGAAATGGTTGAGTCCAGGTGATTGTGAGTTGCTACCACTTCCATTCTGACTGGACATATCCATTTCGGGAAACCTGTAGATAGCACTCTCGCTGGAAATATCTGAGTCGGGAGGAAATTTCTGTCTCAAATGTTCTTTTGATGTTACTGTGATCTGTGTGGTTGTATCTGGAACCCCAAAATGGGCAATAGAGACACCACTGTTCACTGCCTTAAGAGCCACACCTGCAAAAAATCAGATTAATTGTGTGTAACAAGGTATTGGGGGAAAAGGAAATGTGTGGAAGCCGTCAATTGTACATGCTTTTTCCTGGGATTATTTTTAAAAATAAACTCATTTGACAATTGTTGGCAAACAGTGTTGAAGTCATGAGTGGTACCTTTTCTCCTTGTATCGGTGTTACCCCTCTGTGGTTCCTTGGATTCGTCAATCGGCCGGTAACGTTTGCCCGTCCTGTTGATCGACACATCATTTTGTTTGTGTCGCAACACTTTATTTATGGCTGATAACAAAGGATAATCTCCTCCTCCACATGTTCCACGGAAATCATCCATCTCTACTGACCATATAAAGGCTCCCGAAAGGTTCTTATCCATGATGTACTCCGCCTGATGGATAAATACATTATCTTGTCGGAATTCAAAGAGATATTTGCAATATTCAGGATTTCTCCGTTTCGATAGACTCTGTAATCTCAATTTAGTCACATATCTAACTGATCCAACTGATCTATTTCTCACTGAAGAAGAAATGTTTGCCGTACAAGCTATAATATCTTGGCAGGAAAATGGGTTTCTGCTCGTTACCTTTGGCATACCATAAAGTAGATGAACACGTTTTTTCAGCGCAAAATAATGGAAAGACATATATAACGAAATTGTGAAAAACTAAATGAAATGAAAAATGATTAGTTGATTACCTTCAGTCTGACACTGTTTGGATTATCAAATCCGACCCACTGATCGCCATGATACGCATACGGAACTTGCTGAGTTTTAGACCAAACCGACGTCCATCCATTATCCAGGTATTCACATATCTGAGCAAAGAGAAAATTTTGGCACAGTTGTTTTCCTCCGCACTTCTGTTTTCAGGAAATGGCATTTCTAAATGGAACATCTTACAAATTTGAAATCGCCATGAGATATATTTAAAGACCATAGTATTTCTTGGTATTTAGTGTCTACGCAAAAATAGAGGTGAAATTCTTTGAAAATCCATTCAACTAAATCAAGATTCTTGCCAGGATAAAAAGCAACTAAGGTGATGTAGTTTTTAATGCGTTCTTAAAGCCTCTTGCGACAAAAACATGTCCGAAACGGCGATTTGAAATCGCCTCTGTAAACAACAAACATGCAATCGTAATTTCATATTACAGTGCGGACAACACTTACCTCATAAAAGGACAATATTCCCTTCTCCCGGGTGTACTTGCCGCGGCGTCCTCCTCCTACTGCAGGAGCTCCGGGCCGATTTCTTCGAGGGCTGCGCAAAGTAAAGCTCATCCCGTAAGTTGCAATACCCAATATCAACTTATTATTGTGCGCCCCTTGACTCTGCCAAAACCTAACTGTCCAATCCTGCAAAATTTAAGTTTCAGAATTCATATTAGAAATTTTATTTTTTACTTTGACTACAGAAGCGAGTCTGAAAATCTTCTGCAAAAAAGTATAAGGAATCAAAAACGGCTGTCGTGATAATTTTTGTAGTATGTAGGTCTAAATGATGAACGCCTGATTAAAAGTGCCACAAAGCAGTCCCTTTTTCTACATTTTTGAAGGACAAATATCTTTTTGCGGGGCCACTGATACCCCTGTTTTGGACTTCTGGTGATGTCTGCCCTGGGATTCAAGGCCAGGGTGGATCCTTCACTTGCATCCTTCCTCACCTGCATGCAATGGATTCCTCAGATTAACCTCTGGAGTGGCAACTGCTGACCTCTTAGTGGTTGATCTCTTGATGGTCAGCACTGCAGCCAAACATTTTAGATACACATAATTGCACACGTGTACAAGCATTGATGAGAGTCGAACCCTCAATCGAGCGTGCCACAACACAATGCTCTTAATCATTCGGCCACTCCGCCACGGCGTGTAGCAAAGCAGTTTTGTTTTAATGTAAGCGCAATTCGTGAAGCAGATTTGTGACATTTAAAAACAGCAGCACAAACCTGATTGAACTCTCTTTCACTGCCTCTCTCATCAAGTCTTGGATACAGTCCAGAGTGGTGACCAGTTCTATTGTTCCAGCTGCCATGATAGTTGTATGCCATCAACAATAAATAATCCACATAGCTGAACAAGGCACAGAAAAAAATGTCTCAATATGATTTCAGATACATTTTCTTTCTGCTCATCCCTTCCACACAAACCGACATAAAATGCGACAACACTATAAAACATTTTTACATGACCTACTGAATAATTTTCTCAGGTTCATAAGACCTGCTGATGAAGTACGTTCCTCCCGCCGCAGCTAGTGTGAGTAGCAGTTTATCCTTCCCGGTCCTTCTTGATTCCTGTTGGAACCCAGCCTGCAATTCCTGTCAAATAATCCCAATGTCATAAAAGTTCATTTCAATCGAACCAGAGCATAAAATTGTCGTCGGTCGCATTCTTTGGAAAAACATTCACCACAATGTTGAGTTCTGGAAAATATGCTACTTAAACCTGAAGTAGATAGGTGAATCTGTATTTGTCCTCACTGGGACTCCCCCTGGTAGCAGGGAATTCCCAATCCATGTCCAATCCATCAAATCCAAACCTCCTGAGATATCGAATCACGTTCCGAACAAACCTCTTCCTAAAAATACAGAATCAAGTAACTCAATTTCAGTAAACATGAAAACAGTAAGACAAGTGTGAAAATAATGAATGTACCGTTGACTTTATTTTTTCACTAATGTGGCACAAATAATTGCTATGAATAGATTTTAGGAAGACAAGTAAAAATTTTAAGCAAGAAATTAACAAAAGTAGGCCTATGTTGTAAAGTGTAAGGAACCTTCTCCTGGCTGAACTGATCATCGGTACAAAAGGTGCGGATCCAGCGGCCCAACCCCCAACAGCCAGCAAAACCTTCAGTCGAGGTTTTCGTCTTTTCAATGCCAGGGTGCGGTCATATAATCCTGCAAAGAGAAAATAAGTAAGTTTTTTAATCTTTAAACAATCAAAACGAATTACCTGTACTTGAGTCAAATTTTAATGTTTCCACCTTTTCGATCGTTGACTGTCAAATCGTTCAAGTTTGCTGGTTTGAGTCCACGTCCTCTTACTATTTTAACAAAAGCAAAGATAATGTGGGTGCAGAGTTCAGGATCAATGTCTTCTGGAAGGAACTTGCCCACACTCGGTCGAGACTGGGCAAAACTATTGTAGTAACAGAATATCTTCTTTTCATCTGTAATACAAAAACATGTTTTATCTTACATGCATGAGTGCCTTTAGCTCAAATTGTACGGATATGGTTTCCTTTGAGGTTGAAAAATTCAACTTACCATCGCCTCGAATAACTCTAAATGGTCCAAGGACAGAAGATAGTACAAACACGAGCATCAGTACGAAGTTCATCTTCAGACTCCTGATTCCATTTCCAGTTATGCTTCCAAGTTGAAAATAGCAACAAAACTTTACTATTGCAAACCAACTAACTTTCTCTCTCAAAAGACAAAATATCCAGAAGGCGTGAACATGGCATACTAATACGATTATTTATGTCTAAGACGTCACATATTTCCTTGACTAGGGTGTGTCAAAAATATCTCCCATTAAACAGCAAACACAATTGCCAAGCCAGTGAAGGGATGAACCGAGCAATCAAGTGGTGTTGTTTTATTAGACGCAATCTGTTTTCCCAACGTTTTGGTGTAAATAGTCCGGGCTGTTGCACTAAGTACATAGTAATGACTCTTTGTCATCATCAGAGTAACGTGCATTTTGAGTCTCGCCGTCTCTTAAGAGCGGAACGACTAATCTGGTCACTAGGGTGTCCATTTGTTAGTACGGTTGGTTGCTTGCTTGTGCCTGCTTACACCCCCCCTGGCCCTCCCCACAACCCTCAGATTTCACTGGATTTTGATTCTAGATATCATTCCCAACAAAAATTATGTGCAACCCATAGACTAAGCCCAAGATAAATTGACCAAAATAACGACTAAAATAATTTTTTGTTTTCATTGGATTTCAAAAAAATTTAAACCAAAATATGTTTTAGGAGATTCTGAGGATTTGACTTTTTTCCCGATTTTTTTTTTCAAAAAGTTTCTTTCATCAGAAAAAAGTCATCAGAATTCAAAAATATTTGAACTGAAATTCTAAGACTTTTCAAAAAAAGAAACTTTTTATTGAAAAAATAGTTCAGATGAAAAAATTATCCTGTTTTTACAATATTTTAACCTAAACGTTCCATCCCAATTTAGCAATTATCCATCTGTCTACCTAACTCTATCCCTCAAGGTATCCATTTAGCTCCAGCTAGCTGTCTAGTTCTATCCGTCTGGATCTATACCTATCTTTTAAGCTATTGATCCATACGTCTAGGTATCAATCTAGCTACCTATCTAGCTAGTAATCTATCTAGTTAGCTATGTACCCATCTATTTAGTTATCTGGCTGTGTATCTATCTAGCCAGCTAAATCATCGAATCAGATAGGGTGTGGCACAATGCTAGTAAATATTCTTATCTCTTCTAGTGTCTATTGCTTTTCTCCAACTCTGTATCTCACACATTGCAAAATCCACTTTTTTCAAACAGATTTTACGTAATTATTAATTGCCTGGCCAATCCAAGTTTCTAGCGTAATGGTTTTGCTTCGTCTTTTTTGATAGGTGGTACAAGGGAAGGTAATATTTTCAGAGGTGTCTGTCCACAGGGGAAGCGGGGTAGGGTTTGCGACGTGGTTACATAAGAGTACATTCTGTCCTGGTCCTGCCCAGAGGTGGAGTATGTCCTGTCTTGGTGCTGCCTGTGGAGTGGAAGGGAAGGGGGAAGGGGTTCCCTGACCAGACCTAGCCAGGGATGGGGAAGAGAGAGGGTACCCTGACTAGGTGACCCTACCCCCTCCCCTGGTTAGGTCTGTTCAGGGTCGAGGGAAGGGGGTCGGTATTGTCTAGTAATGTTAATGGGAGGCTGCCTTGTTCTTACATGCAACTGAAACTGTTCACTCAAAATTTGAGTATTGATTCTTGAGAAAACAATACAGTTAAAATCACTTTTTATGATTGGAAATTTCCAACTCTGTTCGTATGTTTCTTTTCATGAATGCATTAGAATTTTAATTTACAATCTCCTTTTATTGCAAAAAATGTTCATCAGTACAAAAGTATATATCAATCAATATCAACGCCAATGTGTTACGTGATTGCTTCTTGAAGACTGGACAATTTGTCAACAAACAATTACATCTTAGCAAATCATAATCGTGATTATAAACAATATAATGAACATTATTTTTGTTTTTCCAGCATTTTCGGGTTTGAGATACAAAATCTAAATGCTCAAATTACATATTGCTTTAAATTTACAAGGTAAGGACTTAGTTTTAAATTACCCAAAAATATCCAGGAATGATGAAGGCAAGTATGAAACGCTTCAGAACATACTGCCGGTCTGTACGCTTTCACCACGAGGATGATAGGTGGTTTTGCATGTTCAAGAAATACGAAAAGCAAAAAAAAACTTGAAACTTGAAATTTAAAAATTCTCCAGAAAGAACACATTTTCATTGGATGACACATCAGAGGCATGCCTAAAACGGCATGACCCGTGAAAAAGGTACTTCTTTTCAAGTTTACGTAAGACTTAGTGACAAAGGTATTCTGTAAGCAACAACAACTATCATTCACTCAAGACTGCCGTGAAATGTCTTTATACCAAACCCCCGAGTACCAATATTCCAAGCAATACTTCGTTCCCCACAGTCAAATATTAGTAAAATCTACCCCTCCGCTAAATTATAAAAACCCCAATATGTCATAACACCCTGGCAATGCTAAATCTGAAAGCAAGTTTCTCATACCTTTCCACGACTTTGTAAATATTACTGACATACTGGTACAATGAATGTTCTGCAGAACCTTGGAAGGTGGTGGGAAGGTATTAGTGGTATGGGGGCGGCGGTGGTGGAAAGGAATTGGCCCCATATCCCCATATCCAAATCTGCACTGCCAATTTTTTTTCAAGTTCCTAATTTCAGTACAGTGTTAATAACCACAGCATACCAAGCACAATGTGTCATCAACAATACATGTTCCGTTGAGATCATTTTGTGAGCATTGTTAAACACCATAATTCTGCAAAATGCACTTTCCTATCCATGACAACCAAATACAGTGGATGAAGCACCCGTTAAGATTACCATTACCTGCACACGAATAGGAATAAGTACATTAGGAACAAATATGAAACAATATCCTCGACAAAGCGTGTTTCTTTAAATCAACAATACATACAAAAATATCAGCTTGAGTTGTCTAACTTTGATTCTGATTATTTTGTAAAATAGACTTTTAATGTGAACTTGGTATCTGCGACATTATACTTCTTAATCCTTTGCACTCACACACCATCTGTGCATCACTAGTTTTATAGTTCTTGTCTTCAAGTTGCGTTGCATTCTTATATACTATATTAATACATTTCATAGCACTCGTACGTGACAGGCAATATCTAGAAATCCATCCACATATGCTGTTGGGCATCATTATCATGAAAAATATTTCGATTTTACAGCAAAGAATAGATACAATAGTCAAATATTCATTAGTATCTGTCTATTTACCGATGGTGGATCCCATATGCTGAGTAAGACCTTCTGTTCTGGGAAATAATTCATTGTCAGTCACAATCTTTTTACATAATTACCACTTTCATTACAATTTCATTGTAAGGCTTCGATACAATTAAAATTCACACTATTTACAATAAAATAATTATAAACATTGTATAAAAATATCACAACTCGTGTTCAATATATATTGATAAAGCTATTCTCACATTGTGAGAAGTGATGTCATGTTATCTATGCTCAATAATACCAAATTGGAGCACACACTCGTGGTTGGCATTTTCTATTGGAACAAACACACTCATATACAAACTCTAAAATCTAGTTCCTTACCTTCTACTCTAACATAATAAAATCTCAAACTTGTATTTAAAACTAATACCAACTTCTTTTAAAATTGGATTTATTTACAAAATCGTGAAATTTTCCAAATCTTTTTAAAAATGATCTTCCTTAACTCATACCGAAACTTAATACCTAGTATATAGATCGAACAATTTTCACGTTTAAATTATGGCACTCTGTTATGTGGTATGAAAAAATGAACATGATCAATAAAAAAATATTAACTCTCAAAAGCCATGTTGGGGATTTCACCAAACAATACTTCACAAATATACACATTAAACAAACGTAATCTTCACACATTCATATTCTCCAGTGTAAGTTGTGACAATTAAAGAAAATGTGCAACTACGAAGAGACCGTAGACATACTTAACAAAGATTTCACCTCTCTTTTTTATAATCAACAAATCTGTAATAATTTTGTGACCTTAAGAGTGAAGTGACTAGCCAAAGGAAATATTATGGACTATAATGTCACCAACTTTTTTTACCTTAAAAGGGAGCTGACCACTTAACAGAATAATCGCAGACAGCAGTTCTACTATCTAAAAATTCCAACCAAGAAGCATTAAACGTCACATACAAAACGTTAGTTTTAACTCACTGTCTGTCTCTATCTCTTAAATATGTTATGGAATGAACTTGAAATAGACCTGGGCAGCTCCTAAGGCTGAATGAAACTGGAAGTTAATAAATACACATACACTCCGATATACACTGTCTAAATTAGCGAGAAGTAGTCAGTACCTTTCAGTGTTTAATCACATGATTTCAGGTGGTTTTTTCCCTAGTACATTACTTTTGGCAATCTTTTTTGCTGAACAATGGTTTGACCAGGTTCAATGTGAGCCTCTTTAAACCATTTGGTTTATGAATATATGACACTAAACTGCAGAAAGTCAATTGAGCACATGTAAACGTAGAAACGAGATTGCCTCTAGCACCAAATTATTTTTGTCACAATACTAAACTGTTACCCAGTTTAGTAAACGACCAGAAAATTACTCCTATATTTTGAAACACCTATAAAACTTGGTCCTTAGTTCAAAATAAAATCCAAAACTATCTGGTTGAAATACAAGCTAACCAAATGTGCAAATTTTTGAGTATTTGTATTGGATTTGAAAGGTTTCTTAACATTCACAGCATCGTCAGGGAATATAATTTTAAAAATTACAAACTCACGTCATGTTTACTAAACTGCGTAAAAGCGTGATTCAAGCAGCCAAAAAAAATATGTCGGCCGTGGATCATACGACGACCTCTATCTGTCTGTACTTCTTTCTTGTTATGGCCACCGGGTCCTTAAACAAGACAGGGTCTATGCGAAGATTAGATTTGATCAGTGGCATAAACCCGTACCAATCAGCAAATGTGTTCAAGCATGTCTACAAGAATATTACAAACACACATTTATTACCTTGAGAACATTCCTCAAATATGTATTGAATAGAGAAAAAAACTCATTCAGAAGGGTTTCATATGTTTACTACACATTTCCAGAATCTTTCGAATGTAATACTGACCTGACGCTGAGCGAAGTGGTATGAGCTCTGCCACTTGACGCCGCCCTGTTTGTTAATGGACGACGATGGATTAACCATGCTGTCCTTGTAGGACTTGCGCTGAGTGATTTTAATCGGCGGGTACTTGCTGATATCACTGACAAGGAAGTTCATCAGGATATCCTCGCAGTTGTTGAGTTGGTTCACTGTCTGGCGAAGCTCAGAGCTCAAGTAATGTGTAAACATAAACATATAATATCTGAAAAATTAGATAAAACTGGGATTAAATCCTTTTCATACTGTAACTGCTACAACCAAGAAGTTTACAACTAACGCCGCCAATTTAAACGGGTTCATGACTAGGGTGTGTTCATACTTTCCGGTGCCATGCCCGTCACCGTCAAATTTTAACATTGTGCCAATGGTAACAGCATTTTGACAGACAGAATGGATTCCAGACTCATTTTGTCTGTCAAAGTGCCCGTCACCACTGGCACAATGTTAACGTTGACGGTGACTGTGACGGGCACGGCATTGGAACACGTAAACAGACCTTAATTGAGTAACTACATATGACAAAGAAGGATGAAAGCTCGATCATCTTCTGATAAGGGATTCCGACTATGCCTTTCACAAACGCTCATTTCCATTCTATCAACAGCGAGATATTGTGAAACACTTGCACATCTGTATCAGCACAGTTCTCTTGCTAATTGGTCTATTTTTATCGATGGACACAAACAAATATCAAAGTTGCCTTACTTGTGTACAACTGCAGCACCGGTTAGCACCATTGAGTAATCATTGGTCCATTTAGAAGTATAACCCCAGTGAGATTTTGACTCATCAAAATAGTGGACTCGGGCTGGGAATCCCACTATTCGATCCGGAAAGTACTGCCATACCGACATGGAGAAGTCAAACTGGAATAAACAACTCAGTTTGACAATATGTTATACAGCACATACCTATCTATGATAATGCGCTTTAGTTTTTGACACTTTTTAACACACATATCTTACTTTTTGCTGCGGAAAATTGGCTTTCTGTTATTTAGAATTCGTTATTAAAAGATAGTGTAGGTCTCATATTAAAAACGTTTCTCTAATATTGGAACGTCAATTAATTAATGTCTTCCAAGGGAAATTCTGCACATTGTATTTTTGTTATTGTTAGTTCAATCATTATGTTCTGAGCGATGACTAACTAAATGCCCAAGCCAATGATTTACTTTGATGATATGTGGAGCCCAAGTGGCTTGTGCCTCATGTGTGAACAGTCATGATAGTTTTTTTTTTATTTATCAAATAGGCCCGCCATAAAACTGCTGAACAGATACACCCTAAAAAAGCCGTTGGTCTTTAGCAGTATCAATGATCTCCCCAAAATTTAAGTTGTTTTGTGAATCAGGTTAAACTGTTGTTACCTCGTCGGGCTGCAGCAGCACATCTTCGTCCAGGCAGTAGACAGCGGACGTCTCAATCTCAGGGTGAGGGTAAAAACGTTCACTTAGCGTCTGCAAATACAAACGTCAATGGCACTAGGTTACGATTCTGAAAGATGACTTTAAAATTCAGCAGCAAACGTATTTGATGCTGTAACACAATCAATTAAAAGAAAGTATGAATTTATTACGTAGATATGGGATGTTTATTGCTTTTTCTGGAAAAGCTGAAAAACTTTTTATGTACAGAAAATAACCAACAGGTAAGCAGAAAAGTGCTTTAGGATGAGACTTTTTTCTCTTACACGATGATCTCCACTTTTTTTTAACAAACACATGTTTGCCATTCACACGCCTTCAAGGTTATTATGTCTGCCTTCCTACTAATTACAACTTCTTTTGTAGCTGCAGAACTTCCCTTCAGATACGAGAAAGTAATTGTGAGATTGATATTGTGAGTGACAGACCGACATGTAAATCTAATTCTGAACAGGTTTTGTTATTCAAACCTGACATTTTGACGGATATGACAGAAATCTGAATGTAAGCCAAGACTGTTGGGAAGTTTGAAGGAGAGTAAAAATTCTGCAGGTTATTTCAATATTGCGTCTTCTGAATTAAATAAAGACTTCAGCTACAGCAATTTATCTGGTCATGAGTGGGCAATGTTACGGATTTAACCTCCAGGATGCCTGTCTGGTACCAAAGAGGAGTCCAGCATTTAACTTAGTAATGACGATATTTTCAGAAGTTACACACTCAGTCAAAAAAACCTTGCTGCGAGACAAATCCTTTTCCAATGGAAGAAACTGACGGAAGCTTACAGAACGCAAAGCAATGTAGACACATGGTCCAAGCATGGGCGAGATCATCATGGGTGAACGGGTAATAATAACTGTACACGATACTCAAACATTTAAGTTCAACCAATATCAACCGGTAACACTGACGTAAATGATTAATTCCTAAGTGACAACGAAAAATGTATAAATTGCATCTGATATTGAGATATTCAAAAGGGGAAGGCATCCATCATTTCTCTCGTTATGAACTCTATTTATGCCGCAGGAACTGGGTTGAATCCCTCTCTGCGCTTTGCACAGACACTACACCAGCTATATGTAGCTACCTTCCCGCTATTAATAACCCACAACACGTCTGTATATTGTCAGACAACCTGAGTGCAATGTTGCAGAGCGGAGATACATGTTTTTCTACGTTGTAACTTAACTTTATGAAAAGCTCCGTAGTGTAGTGGTTAGCGCTTCTACATAGGCCCAGGGTAGGTAGAAATGATCTCTGTAAACCATGGTCTCACCCGCGAGTGACACCTAATCTTGTCCAGGAGGTGACATTCTGTATGACCAATAAACTCACACCAAGGTTGGGTGAGTGGCAGAAAGGTTCCTGGTAACAGCGAATGATGCTGTAGTCCGTACAGTTATATTTGCGGGATGAAAGTGAAACACTTAACTGAAACTTTGGAAAATGAATAGGGTAACCTATTTCAAGTTTGTTTTTTCTTCCCTCGAACGTATAAAATTAGTGAACCTGAACCATCAATTTCACTTTAAATAAGTCCATTAAGTTTTAAAAGAGTAAAAAGGCGAATACTGAACTTTCAGAAATGGCAATTCTGGTAATGTAATCCTATTTTCCTCGGATGATTCGGAAGGGAGAATGGGCCCTGTGGCTACTTTGTGGCAATAATGAAATGGCGAGTCTTTGATACATGCAGAAAAGGAGCCAATGTGTTTTAATTTTGATGGTGTGCTGATAAATTGGGAATTACCTTTATGCTTTTGACGACAATTGGCACATGGTGTTGAACTGGTATCTTACTGGCACTTGGAGGTGGCAATTTTTCATGATGCCATAAAATGATTATCTGCAAGTAAACACAGATATTTACAAAAGTTGTTTTTCCAAAAAAAACTAAATATGTGCTTGTTTGAACTACAGTTAGTACAGTGGCGCATATCTCAAAAGATTATGCATAGTTTGGATGTTAGTTTTTCGATTTCAAAATACAGGAAGATCACACATGCATGACTGCCAAAATTTCATAAGCTTTGGGAGAAAATGCACTTGAATTATAGCACCAAACATTTTAATACTAATGATATTTTGGTTCAGGTTATCGCGCTTTGATATATGATAGGAAGACTGTTGATGTATTATAACAGCACTGAAAAAATCTTTTTGTGGGTTTTCTGCCTTCTGGGAATATTTTTACGAAAGATTCGGAGTGTTTAAGTTTTACATATAAATACTTTCGCATGGTTTGTCAAGCAGGTCACCTTTCTTATAATAATTCTCTCGTTTCAGTGTAGTTTTATATAACTGATTATTTGGAACATGTTTTTGCGGCAATGCTTACCTTTTTGACCCACTGGGACTTGAGAATATTTTTCAGCAGGCGGTAGATGGGGTCGGATGCCTTGGCAGCCGGCGTGGTGGCGTATATCACAGCTGTAAAATGCAGATCAGGATCTACACCTGTCAAATAAAAAACAAAAACAAAATTAATACAAATTAATTGTCACAAATTTACAATTCATACCTAAATTTTAAAATATTCCTGTGTTTATTTAAAAAACGGAAACCTGTTAGTATTATTTTATACCTTTTGTAACACACAGTTGTAAAATCATTAATTAATTCTCAATAGTCCAGTCCATATGTGGTTGACTTACCTAGTGGAACATAGTAGAAGGGGTAGTCTGCACGATCATCTGAGTACTCGGGTAGGTAGTACAGCGCACCGGGAACACTGTTCCATACGTATGAAGAACGGGACCGATATGTCAGCACTCGATCCTTCAAAATCTGAAATATACAGAAATTTATTTTATGAAAAAGTAACTTACAAGAACGAGGTAACTATCAAGTACATTCCAAGAATTCGCCATGACCATCCGTCGTCTCTGGGCAATTGACAGATTTCACTTTCTCTATGGTTGTACATATCGGATGTAATCCGGTCAACAACTCAACATAGACCTAATGACATTTCGTTTAATCATCACAGAAGCCAAATAAAAAAGCTAAACTGATTTTATGTGAGAACATTTTCCAATCATCACAAAAAAGCTGTATTGTATGAGCTGAGTCATTTGAATGTGAGCACTGAGGCGATTGGGAATAATGCCGTCGAGAAGAATGTATGAGATTTGAGTTACAAGGTGGACATTTGTGCGGAACTTTCGGAGAGGGCCATCTGTCATGCACAGCTGACTTGTACACTAATGATTTTCTCTTCAGGCAGCTTGCATCTGATATTAGTGCTCACAACCACCGTTGAATCGTTTCTTCGTTATGCTTCCAAAATTTTTGTTTCAGAATCTGTTAAAATACTTTTCGCAAAGCAAATAATTTTAAGTCTTCAAATACAACTGGTTTCTGCATGAAATATCTGACTGTGACGCCACATGTCATGATCTATGAATGCCCAAATATGTTACATGAATGGGGTAATTTTAGTGTGAACGATGGATGAGTAAGCTGCTTTGCAAACTTAAATACCACCTTAGTAGATGTTGAAAATTTGACATGGCGTTGCATATTTCCACTCGGCACGAAGTCCGCGTATTTTCATCACCTGAAGATCAGCGCAAATGACTCAACCGATGTCCATGGCAAACCCTACTGATTCAAGAGGTATTAGTGACAGAAACAAAAACTCTCATCGGACCACATAACTAATATCTATGCGCAGCCTAAATACCGTATGAAAATTCCCTACAAGGCCACGTCCCAAAAGAGTATTCTCTTACAGTCTGAACGAACAGGCTACAGTGAACAATAAATGGCCCAAGGGAACCCGCTTAGTAAAAATCATGACAGATAGTCAGGTCTTTTATTTAAGTTTATCACATGTTATGTTATGCTGTGGGTGACATCTGAACACCTGCCTCATACATAACTTTACATTCATTGTTCATAGCAACACAAATCTCATCATTTTGGATGAGACTTTACGTCTCGCCTTCGGGCTTGAACGTGCAGATGAAGACAATCACTGATGCCTGTAGACAAAAGAATCTTTTGTGTACATTTTGAAAAATACCTCTTAAAGTTTGGTGACTAATGAATAAAATTGTTTGCCGCAAAAGATATTTGATAAAAGTTGGAAAAAGAGAACCTGATCTGAGTGTAAAAATGTTGTTGGGTGGTGTCAAAGATTTTCATTTTAGGTAACCTTTGAGCACTTTGTACGTTAAATTCTGAACTACCAGCATTGTTCTGCATTCATTACCACAAGGAATCATAAGAAGATTTACTTTTATGCAACGAGTAATACCGATAGTTGTCTTGTCCTGCAGGGCCCAACCAACAGATTGCATCCTTTTCCGTCAGAAGAATTCTGCGTAGACCTAAATTCGAATTCCCGATTGCAATCTCACTTTCTGTTTCCAGCGCCCTTTTTTGGCTAATCAGCTGCAGCCCTAAATGGTTTGGCAAACTCAAGGAGTCTAATGATTAATGTCGGTGAAAATAATATTGCTGGCCCTGAGAATAACAAGTGGTAGACAGACGTGGAGCTGTGTATTCTGAGACACGTGTAATTCAGCCTGTCAGTCAGCACGTCGCAGATCTACGAGGGTTACGCACTCAGGTTAACTCCATTCTCATTATCCTGTCTATTGGGCGATGCATCATCGTATATGGGAAAATCTGTCCCTTTTTGTCAGGATCTTCACGCAGGCGTATGGTCTTATGTGACATAAAAACAACACTGATGGATCAAGACTGCAATTTGTCCAGTTCAGTACTGTTTCTTCACGTTCAATTTTCCAATGCCTTTTGTGTACATTCATACTTATGAATACTGGGCCTATTACAACAGTGGTTTTTATGTTGCGCACTACCTAGCTACAGCCACGGGAGACAGAAATCCAACTTTGAACTGTTGACGAGCAAACCCTCCACGAGTTGGGACTTCTTGTAAATTTATTAAAAGAAACAAAGCGATCAAAATCTGCATATCCTCGGCCTGTAGCGTTAAGTTTGTACTGCTTGAAATAGTGAAAATATGGTACTTTCGGTAAATGTAAAATAGAAGTGTATTTCTCTGCAAGAAACAAGAAAATCCTCCAGTCCTGGCCGAGGGGAGGGAGGGTGCCCCAGTACTGGCCGAGGGGGGGGTGGGTCGGGGTACCCCAACCTGACCTGGCTGGGGGGGTACCCCATACCTGGGGTACCCAGTCCTGGCCGGAGCCGGGGGGGGGTACCCCAACCTGACATGACCCCATCCCCGGGAATCCCCCCCGCGGTGTGGACAGACTGAAAACATTACCTTTCCCATCCTCCGGATGCGGGCGGTAAAAATGATGTTTTGGTGACTTTTAATGAGAGTCTATTGCTCACAATTTACTGGATATTACAAGTTACAAACCAACTGTCAGGGCATCAAATCTGGTACATTTTTCATATTCGTGCAGTGTATATGAATTGCAAGGTTTTCTGTACTGTCATGCGACTTATTTGCCATGGAAGAATGTACAAAGATCTCTAAAAGATAGTAAATCAATCGGCAATGTATCTTTCAGTAAGTCTCTGTTAAATTTCATCGAAACTAGCGTTTCGATATGTTGTCAGGTTGGATGTCTGCAAATCACCATGTCTGACAAGAATTTTAGCAAAAAAGGCGAAGAAATGTGCTGGAAAAATATTTTGACTTGATTTTTGACGCAGTTGACTCATTCCTCGTTGAAACACGCCAGTCTAACGTTTAATACAGTCCCAAATACTAAACGTTTTCAATCTTGTCAAACTCCTTCCCTCTTGTAAGGCTGGGGCCGGAGTTAAGCCGTAGCGTTTTTCAGCCTGTTATTCAAAAACGCTGTGTTATTGTTTAGCATTGTGTCTATGAAAAACGCACAGAATGGGTTGCAGACCCATTCCTTGCATTTTTCACTGTCACCATAGACACAATGCTAACGAAAAAACGCTGTGTTATTAATAACGGGCTGAAAGACGGAACGTGTAAATACTCCTTAAGACGTCCATGAAGACTGAAAAAGAATAGAAAGTAACAGGGCTGCCCAAGTCATATTACACTTGGAAAGATAAACCAGCCAATACCCTATTTTCTTTTTCCCATTCACTTTCTGATTCTTCTTCTTCGCTGTCGGTCTCTACACCCCCGTACATTGGAGCTGGTTTCTGCACAGGAACCGGCGCCACAGGATGACTCGGTGACTGCGAGACTCGGGTGGTCGAAACTGTGGCTGGAGCTGCTTTTTCCGTAGGCGACAAAGGTAAAGATGTCTGAAGCGAGAGTAAAACGATCAAATTGAAAGAGGTCTATTGTAGAAACTGAAACTGATTATAACTCAATAATCTATCGGTGATATTCAAGTAAAATCCCAAGGAGAGAAGTATTTAATAAAATAAAGTTATTCAAAATATATCAATTAAAGAGTAATAAATTATAAATATTGAGAAAATTATGATTCAAAGTAACTTTTCCAGACATGAACGTAAAACATACATCTGAATCCCAGTCGTCATCTTCTTCAACCTTCTGGATGATCTTTGGCTGTAAAATAACAAAATTCCAAAGTATTTTTTGGTGTTGCTCTCCGGATTTGGCCCATCCACACAACCAATTTTAATATCTGTTGTTATTCAAGTGTAATTTTCGATGACAATGAATTAATTGAAAACTTAAATTCTTTTCACCGTTAGACGCATTGATCTGAGTCAGGCTGTTAAAATACAATATCCAGATGTGACAAACTAACGTTAAACAAGCAAGAAAACAGCGTATTATCAATATATTCATTAATTAACAAGACTGGATTACAATCCTAAATCTCATAAAACAGTATTAATCTGATTAATGGCAAGAAATGGTTTAGTACAAGATTTCGGGTGGGGCGTAAAAAAAGAAGCATGTAAATTAATTTATACGATTTAAAGTTAAAATACCATCCTTTCAATTAAAGAAACTATTATTAAACAGATGTGCAAGGGTAACGTTGAACTTGTGCGGGAAAGGAGATGGTACAGTGCACTGCAAAAAATTCAAAACACAAGATAAAATCATGTCATTGTGCGTAAAAATATCTTCCAGGTTCAGGACAATCAGTATTTTCACCTGTTGATTGCTTTCAAACTCCACTGTCATTTCCCGTGGTGTGCTGCCAGCTAGTGGCTGATGTGTAGAATTAACAGAGCGAGGTGACGGGTGATTAGTGAAGTGTCCAGAATGCTGCAGCTCATCAGCCAAATTCACTTCGTTTCTCTTTTCGTCGACAGACGGCTACAGAATTAAAAAGCACGCCGTGAAACAATGTGACACTTATGCATGAAGGGTAGGTGACATGTAAAGGAAATCTATTTCAACAATGTTACCAAAATGGAGTTTCAAAACAATCTTACAAATCCTTGTGTAAAGTACTTTTTATTCCGTTGAATCCAAAATTGCTGCTTTACTGCCAAAAATTCCCCTCATTCAAGAGTTTATTTGTCATGTTTTTGGAATTACATAATTGTTTTGGATGGTAAAATATAATACAAGATAAAAGAACTTTTCATTACAAATTCTAACTTCTATTTACAAGCCGAGGTCTCTTAGCAATAAGCTTGAGATAGGAAACAAAAGGTTAATTCACTAATGTACATTTGTGTCAAATGCTTTTGGTTACAGTTGGGTTAGGATTAGATCCCGGTTCCAAAAAGTCATCTCTGTAACAGTGAACTTTGCAATCAAAGAAAAGAGAAGCCATGAACTCTAGAAAGGACATGTATGACGGGACAGTATTCGTAACTTTAGCATATCTATCAGGTTTCCAAGAGAGAATTGACAGGTGATCGTCATCTCTGAGTGAGTATCCAAATGTGAAATGAACATCCAGACATTTATAAAATGCTCTCACCTCTTCTTCAACGAAATCATCTTTTGGTTCAACTGTACTTTGCTGAGTATAAGTTACTACTTTAGCGCTCACGTGCCTCTCAACAGAAAACGATGAGGGTGAGTCATCTGAAGTCATCTTTTCAGAAAAAACCTGTCCATCCCTGTTACCGATAGAGTTGCTCCCTGATTTAGATTTTTCTCTCAGAGCGGAACTTCCTCTTCCAGCGGCGGTTGTGCTGTCGAGAACCTTCTGCAAAGCTGTTTTTATTTTCTCTAACCCGGCTGCACTGACTGCACTTGATGGTCTGCTACCTGTAGGACTTCTGTTATTCAACAAAGATCCACTCTGATCCCTGTCCTTTTTTCTTGGGAATTTTCCAGACGACAATTCACTTTCACTACTGGAAGAAGCTCTTCTTGAGTATGGTTTACTGCTTCTTGAAGATTTGCCAGTCTGATTTTCAACAGGTGGAATTGGCGGCTTTTCATGACTTTCTCTTCTCTTGGGAGTCCCACTACAGTTGTTGCTACTGCTGTTACTACTTGTAGATTTTCTTCGACTTTTCGCCCTCAAACCACTACTTGGCGTGTTTCTACCACTTACGGGTCCTTCAGCTTTTCTGGATATTTCATCTGAATCTTTTTCATTTTCTTCACTTGCATGTATGTCCAAAGAAGACTTGTGGTACTCGCTTCTATCTGGCTCAGTAACAGTTTCAAACACCTCTTCTTCCACACTGTTCTTACCCGTATTCTGTTTATCCGAAGACAAAGGGTAGAATATATTCCTCAGAGATGGGGGAATATACTCCTTGGTGCTGCTTCCTGGAGTACTGGTACCGAAACCTGACGAGGTGCTTTTTGACGCCATTTGGTTCAAACGATTTTCATTTTGGCCGCCATGTGTTTCTTCAACTCGTTCTTTATTTGTGCCTCTATTTTCCATCTCATTTGTATTTTCAGTTTTCCTGTCATAACCAAGTGCGACGTCTTCATCTGTATCATCTTTAAGCCCAACTTCAATTTGTGTCTTCGCGGAGCTACCCGAAGAACTTGATTTCTTTGAACTACTACTGGATGATGAACCCTTTCCAACGGGGTGTTGCGTAATATTCTCCCTATTTTCTGTATCTATCTTTTTAGAAGCTACATCAACAGCGTTTTTTCCAAGTTCAGATTCATCAACGTCGGTGCTGTTGTCTTCTTCATTGGTATCGTCAGAATGTAAGAATTTAAAGGAACTGTCTAAAACACTTGCTGGATCATCTTCGTCATCTTCAGAACATTTCCTTTGAGCATTCTTCTTAAATGTTGCATTGATAGAAATAACACACCAGTTAAAAACCGCCTTCAGAGCAAAATAACTGTCCGCAATATTTTAAATACCTAGAGCTATGGTGCTGAAGCTTTATGCTCAATACGTGATGAGCAAATCTGCTGTAGTATTATGTCTAATCTGAACTTACAAATGCCATTTTCTTTTGATATTTATTTACCTATTTCAATAAGTGATTTGAAGGGTCAAAAGTGCTGTTGGTACAAACTCCCTTATTTCAATTCTCACCTCAACTGCGTCAGTTGTTTTTGTTTCATTTTCTTTCGTTACCGTTGGGTCTACTTGATCTGGTTGATCTTCATCACTGTCCCACTGAGAATTGTCATCGTCTTCTTTTACTTCCTATCACACGTTATTCAGTTTCATTAAAATAATTTCAAATGATTGATTTAATTTTCTGTATTTGCTGTACAATGTCATACTGTGGCAACCGTTTGCAGTGCAAGTGCTCAACACACCAAAATAAAGTAAGTAAATCTTGTGCAAGTTGAAATAACCGAAGATATCTCAAGTTGAATCCAAAGCATTTGTGTCGTGAAAATGATTCAATCCACCAACATATAAGGAATACATCATGAAGAAATGTGTTGAATCCATCACAGCTTCAATCTTGTGCAGTAGTGAAACAATACAACGAAGATGAGTACTCCAAATATTCGTAACTAAATATGTGCTGAGGTTGACGAATTTTTGTCATAGTATGTGATGACTATAGGTGAATCTGAATTCTACATACGCCTACATCTATCAAAAGCACAAGCATCCTTACACAGAGTAAAACTAACCTCGTCTAATTTACTTTCATTAATTGGTGTGCTTTCATTTATTAATTTGATCGATGATTCTTCCTTGTTGTTTTCAGCTTCACTATCAACTTCTTCGTCTGAGTCCCATGCATCCGAGTCCTCCTTATTTACTTCTGGTTTTCCTGCACCTACTGGAGTTGTTCCGTGCAATGCAGTTTTAGGAGATGGTTGTTCGTGCTTGTTCTCCGGTAGTTCGACGTCACTATCGTCCCAACCAGAACTAACCGATTCCTGTGATAATGTTGTAACAGAATTCCATAACACTTGGAAAGCAAGTCACCGTGACTCCGGATAACTATGGACATCGATGAACTAACATCTAAGAAAATATGTTAATATACACTCCAGATACACACTTCATAAACTGCACAAAATGTTGATGTGTTACAATAATAGCCCACAGTCATTCTTGTACTTTAAAATGTAATTGATTACATCCACCGACTGCAGAGAATAAAGTTTGTGTTCATGAAACATTGATAACAACATAATTCGATTCACAAGACAGACCTCCTGCCTCCATCGTTACCGCAAGAGGTGTACCGGCTGCGGCGTAGCATCATTCGCTCTCCTGTTCGGGGCAGCCAAGACCAGGGTACCCTCCTCCACGACAGGACCCCCTAGGTACTCCCCCCCTGCCAAGAAGGACCAGTGACAGGACCTGGGGGGTACTCCCAAAAGGACCTGGGACAAGAGGCTGGCTAGGGTATTACCCCGGGAAGGACCTGGCACCTGTGCACCTGAGGCTGGGGTACCCCCCCCTCCTGTGGACAGACAGACACCCGTGAAAACATTACCTTTCCTCGTACTTCGTATGTGGGTGGTAAAATAACACGGCAATGTATTGGAAGGGTAACAATGCAGAGGTAGTTCAAACTCCCCCCCCCCCAAGCTGAGTACACCCCCCCCCAAGCTGAGTACCCCCCTAGCTGAGTACCCCTCCCTGGCTGAGTA
>JBCAUG010070034.1:0-22852 GCA_038406175.1 Haplosyllis leylae | reverse complement strand
ATAATGAGAGAAACTAATAACAGAGACGATACGAATTCCTGCCTTCTCTGACGTTCTGTGTAATTGATGATAGTAACGGTTTTAGTACAATATCGCTGAAATCGGACTCACCTTACCCGTCATCCATCTTTTTCTCCATCAAAATAGTATCAAATAAACTTACCTGCAATGAGAAGAGGTAATTGAAAACAATTAGATAACGAAGAACGATTATAATTTTATACAACACTAAAAAGTATATCTAATGACGGTTGGACAATGCACATGTAACAATGCCACAAAAACGTTTTGCTGAAATTTTTATTCACAATGCCGTAAGCTGAGTTAAATTACTGGGTCACGTTGCAGGGGGGTTTTCACGAAGGTCATGAATAGTAAGTCTCGAATAAGCTATTTGAGTTCTGGTAATATCTGGAATAGTACCAGTCTGAGTCAGTAGTTTTACTATTTAGAACCCTTATTTGCCTTCTATTCGTAAATAGCTTAATCGTCCACAAAGGACGAATAAGAAGCAAATAAGCAATTCAACCTTTTGTGAAAAGGCCCCCTGGCAAAGACGGTAGAACATATTTCTGATGGGTGTTATGCTGTGTTCACACCGAGCGTCAGCATTCCGACTGCGTTGTCACTTGGGATGGGTCTGGGACCCATTTGAATTTGATACTAGTGCTGCCGCTATAAGTAATTTTTGGTGTCAATGGTGCTACTGAAATAAATGAATTTCTTCCCAAATGTCAACGATAGCGTTAATGTTGACGCAAGTGACAATGTTGACGTTCAGTGTGAATAGACCCTTACGGTCTGTTCACACTCTCCGTCCGATTTTTTCTTTCCGATTGTGATTTTCTTTCTGATGTCAGAAACAAATGGGTACAGCAACCAATGAGATCGGAAAGAAAATCGGAATCGGAGCAGTATGAACACCTTCTGCATATTACATACAACCCATTAAATCTGAAAGAATATCGGAATCGGAAACAAGAAATCGGTGGGCAGTGTTAACATTGTCAGGTATAGGACTCGGCATGTATTCATTCTGGTTACGGAAAATATGGGCGCATAAAACGGTACCATATAATATGAAAAATAGCTTCACCTCTTAGTTTGGCAAATAAGACACCTGTATGAATCAATAACGCAGAATAAAAGGCAATGTTTAATCAGTGTCTTGTAACACAAACTCATCACTGCATTATCAAGGCTCCTGTATTGATCACCCCACACACAGGTACATTTCTCCAAAACTATCTCCACCAGGAATTCTAAAGCTTGTGGCAAAGAAGGCTGATACTTTTGTGTGGCAAAGTGACACTTTCGATCATTTCTGTACCTTCTTAAAGTTCAAGAAACCAGGAGAAAGTGACGTTTGGTAGTTAAAATAGTAGTCTGTCCGATTTCATAACTTTACCGTTTTCGAATTTTTAATACTATCACATTACTCGCGTGGCAAAAATATCAAATTTCAACTTACTGTTTCACAAGATTACTACTATTACTACAACGAAACAAGTACACATTAGTGTAGGTATTCAGATTAGACAAGGCTGTGATTGTCTCTTACTTTGTCATTCTTTGTCATTTATAATCCAGGTTATTCTACAAAGGCTTCACAAGAGAGAAAGCAAGGCTAAGTAAGCAAAGACCACACAGAATCGTTGTCATTTTTCATCCAGGGCAGCAGCACTCCCATAAATGCACATTGTCTAAAGTTTCCTAAATTGGTTTGCATGTAATAGGCTTAGGGGCAAATTGATGGTAAACCCAGATCATTTCCTCTTCCCTTGGAGGGAAACACAGACTACTTTGCTTCGCAATAAGACATCCTACTTTCCGCATCTATACAATTAAAACTTCTGTTACTTGTTTGCATTGTAAACAGAAACATATTTTAGCACTGTTGCATAAACACTCTCATTTAATCTACGAATTTGACTTTATATCACGGTTAACAAGACCATTAACTGTTCAAGTACGGTACTTGGCCCAGGTGATTGTTACACGGATAGTTACATGGCAGGAAAAGATTGGTGTTTTATGTAAATAAACAGTGGTTGTAACGTAACCGTCCGAAGTGGACCGTCCGTCGCCAAGTACGGTCACTATATCAGGAAGGCTGCCTTCCACACCACTATCCACAGAAAGTTCAAAACTCAACATAGTCTGGATGGTTGAAAAAAAAACTTCACCTGTTAGTTTGGCAAATAAGACACCTGTATGAATCAATAACGCAGAATAAAAGGCAATGTTTAATCGGTGTCTTGTAACACAAACTCATCACTGCATTATCAAGGCTCCTGTATTGATCACCCCACACACAGGTACATCTTGAATTTTACCCTTGTGATAAACAATACTAGACATCTTAAATTTAAGAAAGCATGAATTATTACTGTGGTTCATTAATGTAAAATGGATAAGTTAATAGCACAGAGGAAAAGGCAAACATGACATGGTAAAATTGGGTTGTGTGCAATGACTTACTTTTCTGTAACAGTAGAAAAGTCCGTTGGCGGAGTAATAACCTAGTCTTTCAATTCCTATTGAAACATAATGCCCACAGAGTAAAGTCAAGACAAAAGCCAAGACACCTTGACTTTTCCTTGGGTTATCCTGAGGCCAACATCATATTATTGCCTGTGACTCTAATCTTGGGATCCCCCAATATGTCACAGCTAAGAGAATTAATTCCGGAAGAATTCCCTTCATATCTTCCCTCCATATCTTCATGTTAAGTTTTCGTGAAACATCTATTTGCATTCTAAAAATAACGCTTAAAGTTTGCTTTCCACATACAATTTCCCACTTAAGAACATTTCATCGTGTTAGTGCTTAATTTACACAGGAAGAACAGTGGCAAATAGTGCAAACTACTTCAAAATCTTTGACGAATGTTCGTAGCAGGTTGTGGAAAGTTTGGTAAATGCTCACGGTTTTTTTTTTAATTTGGAGGAAGCCATGGTAGATCCCTCCCTTGTATGCTTTCTCGCCTGTTTGATCCTCAGATTCACCTCTGGTGCGACACCTGCTAACACTGTAGTGGTAATGTAAATATTTACGTTAAAAAGGCTAGTACACACCTGATGGTTGCGTTTGTTTTCTGCGTTTCAGGACTGTGTAAAAATCCAAAATCTTATCTACTTCACGCAAATGCAAACGTTAGGCGTGAACACCACCACTTGGTGCCATGGACTCCATATTGAAAACACAAACGTAGACGTTATGTGTGAACAAGGCTGAACTGTCTCAACTTGCTTGAAAATCTGTTGACGGTTCCAAAGGGCATTTTTCCAGTGTACCGTCAGAAAAAAAAAACTGATCCTCAACGCAGTCATCACAGCTTGTCCAAAATGAAGACGTCACCATCGGAAGAACAATCGAAACGTAGTTGGATACTATTTACCACGCGTTTTCGACTACCACGCAGAGCAAATTCTACATTTCTCACTTCCTTCGACAAAAACAAAAAATGACGTTGCGTCATTGACCCAATTGATGGCACCTGCAAAATGACGTCATGGCAGCATTCTGTGCAAACAAATTCTAACCAATGACTGCAGGTTAAAGTAGGCCTAATTATCATAAAACTGCCAAAGGCTTTGGACAAGATGTTAAGGTCTATCGACTTAACCAATAAGGTGACTCTAACGAGCCACCAAATAATGGCTAAAACAAAGAATCCTTCGTATCATCAAACTTTTCTTCGCGTAAATCATTGAAGAGGAAACAATATGTATTTTTTCTGCGGAGATAACATGTACCTATTTCTTCCTCATATCAATGAAACTCCACATAAACAATCATTTGGTGACAGTCAAAGCAGATTGCTCAATTTTGAGTAGAATATCTACCATTATTCCGGTGATGGCCCATCAGTAATCAATATTTTCTGATTGCACTGGAAATCTCTTCGGTCTTGAATATAATCCCATCACAATACAATCCAGATTGAGATGATTGATAAAGATGTAGGCTTCCATTTTCAAAGCCAGATGCCTTTAATGATACAGGGAACTAGTTCCCGAACACACAATATCATAGTCCGTGAGGAAATACAGAACATCCTGCCGTATATCGTTTGCTTTTACCTAAAAAGAAATCTGAACAACTTGGCGCCAATTCGTCACTTAGTTACCTACCACATATCGCATGTTCGACTCTATAATTTCTTGCATAGATGTGTTGAGATTTAATCTAGGCGTGTAGTTCTTATTTTTGGAAATAGTTATAACTCTTAGGCATCAGTACACAACAGATAGGATGTTACCCACATTGGTCTGGGGCTTTAAGTAAATTATGTTCATCTCTAGTTTTACACCCACTTACTCTGGAGCTCACCGTCAAGGTTCAATGCAGTTATGAGTTACATTGCCATTGGTGCATGGTACTGAAGAGCTGCACCAATGTATCTCGAACATTATTGCACCAACTTGTTACAGATAGACCTGTGATAATCGGGAAGAACAAAAAAAATTGTGTCAGAAATTGCCGCCAGTCGGGATTGAACCCAGGACCTCTAGATCATCACTCTAATGCTCAATTGACTGTGCTAGCCTGGTATGCATTGAGCAGAATATTTTTGAAGTGAGCTTTGTTTTATGCACCACTTCATATGTTGGATTATTTCTGGAATCAATAGAGCATGACTTTATGGCCTTAATGATTCACACAGACAACAAAATAGTGACTTAGCTCAGTTAGTAAAGTTTTAAGAGTGAAGATCTAGAGGTTGTGGGTTCAATCCCACTGGTGGTGATTTTTGATGAAATTTATTTTACTCTTCCCTGTGTAAAGATCTGTCAGATCATCTGACAGAAACATGCATCGTGAAAAACTAGAATGTGCGATTAGAAATCATTGTGCTCCACATACGTTTGTGGATATTTATTGAAGCAGATTATCTCATGCTAGATTTGTCCGGGGCAGGAAGCCGTTTCTATGTTAAGTGATCTGACAGGGTTCCGTCATGCTCCTAATTGCATCAGCTCTTCCTGTACGAGGCAACTTGACACCATGAACCTGATATACAGTTACTTTTATGTTGCCCATACTTCATTCCCACCAGAAAAAAGACGGTTTCTTCCTGATTTTCTATGTACTTGTGTCAGTCTTGTGGATCTATGCGGTTTGGTGGCGCAGTGGTAACGCTGGCACCTCTCACTGCTTCGACCCAGGTTCGATCCTTGGCTACACGTGAGATGTCTTTTATCCTTCACAGTCAATGCCTGGTGGTTTTACCTTCGGGTTTTCTTGCACCCTCAGAAGGGTTCCAAATTGCATGTCATTTGTATCTTGACTTGTCTCATAAGACCTCAAGGTCTTGGCCAGTAATGCTGGGGGGCGTTAAAACACGGCTTTGATTTTTTGTGGAGGGCTGAAAACAAATGACATTCTTAACTCATCCCTTTAAGTTACTTTGCCTGCAGCTGGACGTAGATTAATTGGTAACACTGCAGAGCTTAGATCTATTCCCTTCAGTTGCAATAACTTAGAGGAGTCATCTGCTGGAAGCTTAGTTCTGCCCGTCTTGACATTGTCTCTAATTACTATCTAACCGAGTGTCACCAGTTCGGGCAATAAATTCTCTCTCCATTATTTCGTATTGGTAGAATTATACTACAAATCCAGTCGCGGCGGCCGAGTGGATAGCGTGTCTGCTTACTGTGCGGGAGGTCTCCTGTTCGAATCTTGACATCCTAGCTCTGCTACATGCATGTAGGGAAAGTGACCAGCTGCCATGCTGGCCATCAAGAGGTCAGCAGGTGTCACACCAGAGGTGAATCTGAGGAATCCATTGGGCCCAGGTGAAGAAGCACACATGCAAGGGATCCACCCTGGCTTTAAAACCCAGGGCAGACATCACCAGAAGTCTAAAACAGGGGTATCAGTACCACAAAAAGGACTTGTATCCTCTAAAAAAATTTAAAATACTACAAAGGGCATAAGCTGAATTGAATTGTGCCTGGGAGTTAACAGAATATAAACCGCTATGCATATTTACATGTGAAGATCATGCCAGAAGTGAATTGCAAATACATGATTGATACGAGAATACAGGTAGTGTGACATGTGTGCAGCAGTGATTTCTTCGGTTTAACATTCTGTTTCTCAGGATTAATCCATTACTGACTAGATGCTGTAAGTGTAACCCTTCATTAGGAGACACATCCATCATTCCCTACTAAACAACCTGTAATCTTCCTGTGTACAGCTCTGTTTACACTTAACGTCTGCGTTTGCGTCAATATCAACGTTTGTGTCAAGTATTGAGTGAATGGTGACGTAAATGCACAAGTAGAGAATGGGGTCAAACCCATTCTGTGCGTCAACATTTGCATCACCATTAGCATAACGTTAAAGTTGATGCAAACATTGACGCAAACGCAGACGTTAAGTGTAAACAGACCATAACAAACAGACTGGACTGTTCCTGCTGTTAACTATTGCCGTCTAATTGTCTGAGAAGTCCAATTATTGCAAAGTATAGTTGCAACTACAGTATAGTGTTTCATGTTTTTGAACAGCAACTTGGAAACTAAACAACATTAAGAATGTTGTTCAAATGTCAGGCAAAAAATGTAGCAACAAGGAATTGATCTCACTGCTGGGTGGCCATTTATTTAAACGCAGTGTAATTTTTATTCTAACTTGATTGGACCCTCAACTTCGTATTGGTGTAACAACGAATTGATCCCACTGATGGTTAACTATTATTTTAAATCTTGCATAATTTTTATTCTAACTAGCTTGGGAATTGTGTAAGAAGGAATTGATCCTACTGAGGGATAACCATTTATTTAAATCTTATGTGATTTTTATTCTAACTGGCTTAATCCCCTCCCCACCCCACCCCCACATGGTTGTGGGTGTCGTCAAGTTAAGCCCGTCATTTCTTGCCTTGTCGTGAACAGGTACACAGATTATTATATTTTAGTATTGATAGATTGTAACTCTATGTGGCTGTCAGTGATGGTACAGCAACAGCTGCCGTTGTTGTTGTTATTGCTGTTGTTGTTGTTTGCTGTAGCTCTTGCTGTTGTTGCCGAGATGCCCTGATTTTAATATGACGAAAATTAAAGCGATATAGCTTGAATGGTTTTGGCTGCAAACCCGCCAGTAAATGCCGAAGAAAATTTTTTTCTAGAACAAAGAATCTATCCTAAGATATTAAAGATACGAATGACTGATATTCCGACGAATAATATTTCCACGAACAGCAATTCCACGGTCTTTTTATGTCATCAGCTCCTGAATTTTTCTCCAGGTTCTGAGTCATCCATTTTTAGAAAGGCAATCAGCCTGTGGAGAGGAGCAGATCCTTTACCCAGACAGTTATTGCTTGTTAGGTCATACCAGTGCAGATAAATACTCAACATTTACTATACACACTAACACAGTCTCCTGGGCCAACAACAAGTGAGTCATCGAGTGCTGCTTCCAGAGGCATACATAATACCATATAAAAACAAGCACCAGCCAGCAAAGGCATAAACGAATTAATTACCGGAATTCTTCCTACAGTAGTCCACTCTCTGGTCATAGCCTAAGATGTAAATTCTTCACAACAGGACAAACAGTTGGTGTATTTCACAGATAAGTCTTCGAGTGGACATACTAAAAGGTGATCATTTCCTTCACAAAAATTCATGCTGTTCTATTCTGCACAGCGTGAAATAAAGGAGTGTTTACACGTAGCGTTTTTCAGCCCATTATTAATAACACAAGCGTTTTTCTGTTAGGATTGTGTCTGTGGTGATGGTGTGAAAAATGCAGGGAATGGGTCTGCAATCCATTCTGTGTATTTTTCATAGACACAGTGCTAAACAATAATGCAGTGCTTTTGAATAACAGGCTGCAAAAACGCTACGTGTATGAGTATGTCTGATGGATATCACTGTCTTCCTTTTTTCTGAAAACAAAAAATGATCGGACAGATCCACGCCCAAGATTCACAGCCTAACAAATATGACTGAAAAAGTTTTTGTGACGACTTACTTTATTTTATTTCTTACAGGCATTACAAGCTCTCCTGGCGCAGGAGCACATGTATTTCCTCAAATTGGAAGTTTTTTTTTTATTACTTGCCACAAGTAACATGTATAATTATTTGAAAAGGAAGCAGCAAGCAGTTTCGGCACTGAAGATTTTGATAGAAAAATCTACAGCATCAGCCACAAAGGTAATCTAACTGATGCCTTAACTGAAAGGAGATTGGTTTCCATAACAACACACAATTCTCCTGTGGCCCATAAAAGGTGTAATTTTCTGTTAACACTATTCCTGTCAAATTGGTTTTGTTGCCCTATCAGTATTTTATACCTCACGTACCCTTCGCAAATGCGGCATGTTCCCCTCATCCACCGACAGTATGTACTGAAATACTCATCTTATTAAATGTCCATTCTTTCTTTTATTAAAAATAAAAACTGAAATTTAATTTTCGATCCGGGAACATAACCATTTGAAACTACGTATACGTATGTGCTTATCATGCAGTGGTGTTTAAGCGCGGGTGTGTTTGCCTGTCTGCTTGTGTCTTTGTCAAAGAGTAACAGCAAACTTCGCTGAGCCGTATCAAAAAAGAGATGACCCAAATTGATCGCCCACATCATAATAACCAATGGTGTGTGGTAAAAATTGTGGATTCATGATGGAAGTTTTAAGTGGCAACCACGATTCTATGATATGTAAAGGTATGTCACTCTATCCTTCGACAACAAAAGTATCAAGATTTTGACTTTGGGGGCTTGTTGGGAAACCGAACATCATAGATTTTGGTTATTGTCATTTGTGCTTTGCATGCAGTACTTACGGGCTCAAAGATGATTCTTGTGGTTTTTGGCACAATGGTAGAATATCACAATTGGAAATAACTCCTATACCCAACCTCATGGCAGTCGTTCAATTTTCTTTTCCCACTGTTTCGTCCCTGTCACCGTTTACAGGAGGTAGTAATGGAATGCGTGTACAAAAAAACCCTGACTGCATGCCAACTTTTCATTTTCGGGGGAAGGGGATGGGGGAATAAAGTGGCACTTTTCAATTTTCAAATCTAAAGTCCTGATCTGGAGTTCTGCCCCAAATGGCCAACTTTTCATTTTCAGGAAGGGGGGGGGAGTTGAAAGTGGCACTTTTGCCAGGTTGGGGTAACCTGGCACATAATTTTGGCACTCACTTTTTGTACACGGTCAGCGCAGAGTGCTTCAACAGTAGTCTCTCGAGGAAACTAATTACTGTCAGGTGTGAAGGAAGTCGCGCAAGGCATTGCCGCAAACAAGTGCAGAAATTTTACGGCAAAGCGTATAAGCCGCACATCACATGAAAGAAAAGACAAAAATAGGAAAATCCTCACAACACAATGTATCATCGTCACCTTTCAGTTCAGAGCACAAAACACGGCATGATTCCCCGACAAATACCATCAAATAAACCTGTCAGTGTTTATTGTTTGCAACGTTCTTCTGTCACAGCTATCTGAGCCCTGTGATCCTGTAAAAGGCTAACGCGACTTAGCTTTGCCCGAAGTGCCGTGAAATTTGATCCAGTAATAGCATCTATTGCTATGACACAACTCACTAAAGTGCAAGGAGCTTACCACCGCACTTGTTTAATACTTATATAGCATTTTACTTTTTACTTTTGCATAGAAATACATTCACCAGCGTAAAACAGTAACAAAGTGAAACGTTGATGTCGTTGTAATGGGTTTAAAGTTATTCATCTTTTCGGTTTAAAAGAATCATTTCATTTCTGAGCGACTCCATCAAAGCGATGCACCTAGCGAATTCACCTAATTCTTCGCCTTACTTTCGCAGCACCCGTTATCAGACGTGCAGCAAGTTTTCATATACTGAACTGACTCACTGAATACATTATTGCCTGACAATAAGGAAACAGGGACGATGCACAAGTTACTACTGCATAACTTCTGCTCTAATTACAGCTATTAGACTCGTCCATTACATCCATTGTCAATCAAATGGAGTAGTGACCATCAACTGCCCACAAAATTCCATCAAAGTGCCGGGGGGAGGGGTTAGTGAGGGTCCAGGGGGTTTGGGGATCTATGTAGTATGGGGTCACATGGTGACGGAGGTCTTTTCCTTTAAGGCCAAAAAGAACATTGTACACTGAACGACTGCAGGCCTTATACGCCCATTTTGTGAAATAAAAAACAAAACAAAAAATGACAGAAAAAAGCACTTTTTTAAAGGGATTTTAAATTTAAATTTACTTTTTTTCCAATGATTATTGCAAAACATTCTTAATGTAGTCATTATTTCTGTATATTTTTATCATATCCAAAGATACATATGGACTGTAGGAGTGAACTTTATGCCGAGCGAATCAAGGCCAAATATTGTTTCCATAAAGTTAGTACAGTATAACAGACTTTGAAAAAAAAAATTCACTTCTTTGTGTCAAAAACCTTCAGAATAGTGGTGTTTGCCTATATAATAGGAGGCTCAATAGAAAAAAACCCACATTTTTGCCCCAAAAAAACACTATAAAGCACTTTCCTTAATATTTCTACTGAAAAAAAAACCTGATGATTAAAAAAATGCACAAAAATGCAAATGTGCTTTTTAAAAGCACTCCGTATAAGGTTTGCAACTGTAAAACAGAAGGGCTACTGTCTACTGGATGAGAACCAGCTAAATTTACTTCAGTAGCAACTGACTAATTCTCCAAACAAACAAACAAAACAAGTAAGCCAGTAAGCTTTTTACAGTGCTGAAAATCGCACATCTCATTTCAGATGAGATCTCACAAGAACTGCCATGGGGTGTGGCCATATTGGTTTTTTTGGGAGTTTTGTTCTCCACTTCAGATCAGTTTAAGGCTTAAAATCATGTAATTTCATCTCAAGATACATCCAAAATCAATCAATCTGAAAGGAAATAACTGGTTTCCATGGTAGGAGTACCAAATTTATGTGTATTGTAAGTGAGAAGCTTGCTTTAACCAGTTGAAGTTGTGACCATATTAGATCTAGACTTAGTTAAAGACACTACTTAAAGATACACCCCTGGGGATACTTTTCACTTAAAGACACTCCTTAAAGATACTCATTCAGCAAAAATCTACTGGAAATGAGTGCCTTTAAGCCCAAAGTCTCATCAAATCTCATTGTTAAGTCATGTGATCACTGTATTGACCAATCAGAATGTAACAAACTTCCAAATTTTGTGAAAAAATGAGAGATTTCACTAAAAATATTTCCATTTAAATAGCTCAGCTGTTTACAACAGCTCTGCTAAAACACATACGCAATGTGACAGTAGATCAGTTTGATATACTTCTAAGAATGGTGACAGTATCCTAATATCAAAGAAACTAACAGGCTTCTTAATTTGCAAAGAATTCTTTCCATTGGTACTCGATAGCTTCGAATAACTTATTTCAGATGTAGCACAAAATTCAAGGAAATTACACCGTGTTTAAAGAAGCCTTCAGGCTCAATCAATAAGAACAACCTTGATAAATGTAGTGACGGTTTGTATTACAAACAGGTTCGTATTCAGTAGTATTGACTCATATGTACGTTCAATATTTACACATTGAGCCTGATACGTTCAGGAAATCAGTTGTCAATAACGTCTGTACAAATTTCATGATTGGTTAAAAAAACGTAATGCGCGACGTTTCTCAATTGGAAAATGTTCAATTTTAACGGAATTTCTTATGGGTCATCCAGTTGTTATGTGTACAGGCTAGCTACGTCCGCAGGTATATGGATCAAAAAGGCTCAACTGCCATGCTGACCTCTAAACAGTCAGCAGGTGTCGCACCAGAGGTGAATCTGAGGAATCCATTGCACAGTGGTCAAAAAGCACACAAAAAGAGATCCACCCTGGCTTTGAAACCCAGGGCAGACGTAACCAGAAGTCCAAAACAGGGGTATCAGTGGCCCCACGAAAAGGACTTGTGTCCTACAAAAAATTTTTAAAAAAAGGCTGGAGTCGGACTTGTTGTGACAACGAGTCCTTGTCTTGATAATCTATTCAGCATGTTTTTTATCGAAACAGTTCGGGAAAGGTTGCAGATGAGTTAGAAACGCAATGTGTCACCATTGTTGTGCGCACCGCTGTTCACAAAATAAAGGGTAGAGGTGACGACCAATTGCTTGGCACAATCACTCACGGTATACCGTCTTGATTAAGGCCCGTTTACACCAAGCGTCGGCGTCAACGCACAGTCAACGCTGTTATGACGCTCGTGACATAGCTCTCATTGAAACCAATGGAATCAAACAGAGTGACTCCAGAAAGGGGTTGCAACCCATTTTGGAGTGACTCCATTAATTTTAATGAGAGCTATGTCGCAAGCGTCATCGCAGCATTGACGCAGACATCTGGTGTAAATAGGCCCTTACCGACTGAAAACCTTCCGCCTTAATTCCTTCATCTAATCATACGGAAACAGTTTTCTTTCGCTTTCTCCGCAACTCTCAGAACAAACCCCCTACATCCCTGTTTTCAGCCATTTCAGATAAGTTTATCTTGAAGATGTGCAAACGTGTTACCTATTGCGATAGACATTTTTTTACAAATCGACCAAATTCTACAAACCTAACATTCCGAGAAATGATGAATGGATGTAATATTATTCTGTTTGCTGAGGTTGAGATTTATTTAGTAAATCATTCTCTTACCAGACATGTGTTTAGCGGTTAAGTCCTGGCCCACTGCAGAGTCTGAAGATATGAGACATGATCTATGTGAGGCAGCCCTGTGCTTAATGCTCATCCTGTAATGCTTCAATAGATGGATTCTTTTGTAATGATGATTGCACAAGAAGGAGAATCTTCTTGAATCGATAAATGATATAAAAAGAGAAGAATAAGAAGACATGAACGAGGAACCTTTCTTGAGAATAGACAGCCTGTTTAAGATCGTCTTGCTGTGACGCACTGCTGACAGGTTCAGGACAATGTTACCGTCCAGGTTGAAATTATCATATCAATTCACTTTCGTTATGCGACAACAAGCAAGGAGCTCCGAACTGAATGTCATTCACTTAGAAGATAACAGATAAGGATTTGATCGACCAATCTGGAAAAATGAACTGATGTAGAACAAGAAAACCTTTCAACCGAAGGGCAACCACCCGCTCGCCAACAGGTCCCATGATGCGATGGAACTGGGTGGGGCACGGAAATGATGGGGATCCCTATCCCATAATGCAAAGGACTGGGGTGGGGTAAGAGTGCCTATCCCATGATGCAATGAGACCAGACCGTCTCCCCTGAGACAAGACAGACACACATGGCCATACGCATGCAAACTACGTACACGTACATTTGAATTTTGGTCCTGAGATCAGGGCGTAACTTGAAGATGATAAACGAATGTAATAATCACTACAACTGAATGTTACAGACTTGTAGCGTATCTCATGGTAAACGTACATGACCAAAATGTAGGATAAAGAAAACACTATTTCTGGTTTAGTGGCGGTTCAATTATTGAAATTGATCTGACCTTAACCCCAGTTCCAGAAATAAGTTTTTCACAACAGTAATCATTGAAGGCCAGTGAACTTTTATGAAAGCCATGTTTTATTGTCAGACAGCAGTAGCTTTAACAGTCACAACACCCATGATATCCAGTGTTATGTAAAAATGAACAACGCCACAAGGCTTTCTGAAAATAAAATTGGCTTTCAAACCTGACTACACGAAATATCAGATTTCCATTATTTCATGGGGCACCGAGGGATAAAAGAAGATTATGGCTTATTTCTTGAATACAGGTTGCCAGCTCCGGAATGATGGATGGAAATCCAGATGAAGGGTTAGTGTTATAGCATCCAGTCAGTAATGGATTAAATCATAAGAAACAGAATGTCAAATGCAGGAATAAGTGCCCAAGGTAGATGAATGCTGTCTGCCTTCATTACAAGTGCATCCATTACTGTTTTCTTTATCATACTTCCGTTTAAATTTCCGTTTACCTCAAAGAAATTTAAACCAGAAATCTGCAATGCGGACGGGTAACATAATTATACCCCAACACTCTCTTTCTCTTGCACAATTCGTGACTATTTTCCATACAAAATCTGTGGATTTTGTCTGTTGTAACCATCTTTGTTTGTATTCATGTGTGTGTGTGTTTGTTGTGCACTTTTTTGTTTCAGTGCTATCTATGACTTGCAATTCTTCTCCATTAAGTCGTCACCATGACGATACCATGTCTAACAATGATATTCGTATACTTCTAATGTATAAATGAAAATCTCTTTTTCATGTTTGCTGTAAAACCGCAGCATTTCAAACGTCGGAAAATGTCTCCCACAACTTGGCTTAATTAAACGGTTGATCCTACGCGAAGTCTTTGACACAACCCAAGTCTTGTTCACACGTACCGACACCGAGATTTGGCCCGTCATGGCAACCAATAGAGGTAATTACAATTACAGTAATTCGGACCGAAATTCGGGCTAAATGGGTCCCAGACCCATTCTGCCTATCAAAGTGCCCGTCACCATTAGCACAATTTTAAACTTCAACTGGTCGAATTTCAGGCCAAATTTCGGTGTCGGTACGCGTAAACAAGTCTTCATTATGTATGATGATGTCAAATTAGAACCATGCACCTGCTTGTTGCGCTGCCTCCTCCCTCCACGTTTCCCTTCACAGGAAGGACTGAGCCAATTAGGAACATTAACGATTCCTGCCCAGATCACTTAACATACAAACGGGTTTCCCGTGGATCAACCAAATATCACTAATAATGAACCACAACAACACTGCAGCGTAAAGGTACGCAACATTCCAGGTGTTCTATATGCTCATTTTTAAGAGCATTCCAGCACACAGATATCTTAAAACTGTGACAATTTAGTTCTGTACCAAGTTTTTCATCTTTGGTTATTTTAGAAGGTGAACTGTTAGATTGCATTTATCCATCGCTTACATTTTTTTCAACCACACACAGCATTATCAGGTTGTATTTAGTTTGCACTGCTAAAATAGGAACTTTATTTACTGTTTTAAGAAAAAAAACTGAAAGATTTCAACAGATCACTCTGAAGTCTCATTTATAACAGTCAGGACTACCGTTTTAAAACTTCACCAAATGCTGATTTACTGGATGATTCGCAACTTTTGATCCATTTTTATGATGTTTTCATTTTTTACTCTTTGATGTTTTTGCTTTTCTGCTATTTGTGTTCTTCACAAAGGACGGAGATGGAGCATTTTGCCCGCGGCTGTGTAAAATCTGATACAGTAATTGGTTTTCCTTGGTACAATTGTGTTGGTTCTTTACAGGAATTCCTGAGTGATAGACAGTCACTGTAAGGAAGTCAACACGGGATGCTGAACTGGGCAGAACAGGTTGACGGTAGTATTATGGCGATGCAACAATGGTCATCTTCATTTCTGCAGCGCGCTTTGTATTATCCAGCACGCGTGCTCCTTTTGGACAAGTTTTGGAGATCCCATTACGTGGGCGAGTTGCGATTTACATGTCGCGCGCTGCAAAAATGAGTGCATCCAATATCTGAATAAGAACAAATTGTCAAACTTTGTAATTCGGTAAAAAAATTCAAGTTCGTGAAATATACTCTGAGACATTGACATCATCTGTGAAGGATTCTTTATGAAAGGACAGTGCGAAGCAAAAGTCTGAACTTACAATGTGACTTCTGCGCCGCACATCCGCCTGACTTGAGGTATCCCTCTTCCCCTCCCCTGCTCTGACTTGGGGTACCCCCAGAAAGGACTTGAGACCAGAGACTGGAGTATCCCTCCTGGAAAGGACCTGGGACCAGAGATCAGGGGTACCCCCTCCCCATGTTAGCAAACACCTGTAAAAACATTACCTTCCTTCATCCTTCGGATGCGGCGGTAATAACTGATTTATCATTGTACCAAATATTCGCAACTATAATTTCAGAAACGGTGACACATTGATGATCTAAGATTGAACGATAGTTTGATAAGAATTCCTCCAAATTTCGGCCGCATAAAGACATGGAAATAACACATTCCCTGGGCTATCGCAGCACAAGTAGATTAGGGGTTGTTTCTTGATTACAAGTTGCATGTTGGAAATGATGGATGGGTGAAGTTCTTCCGGCTTGTGTTGCGACATTTTCAAGATGAAACTGATTAATCTGTGGAGAGAGAAGTGAACTGTAGGGTACTGGTATCATCCACGCAGAGATGATGATGATGATGATGACGAAATTCAAAAGAAAACGTACACCGAATATGCAGTTAGCGTGGGTTGGTGTTGCTTTAGCATTTCCATTGAGAATGTACTTACTTCGTCATGTCTAAATACTGAACGGAATGGACAACCCAATGGAGTTTTCCCTAAATGGAATGGAAATTCCCCGAATTCAGTGAATTTGTCATCTGATAAATCACTGAAGCATGAATTGGGGTCAATTATAAGATCCTCTCTGTTACCCATATGTCCCTGGCATAGTGGTAGCATCTCTGTCTCTTACACAAGAGAAAATGGGTTCAAATACAGCAATCCTTTTAATTTTAAATTTTTTGTCATTGAATTCAGCGAAAAGGGAAAACTCAAATGGGCTACACTTCCGTTTCGCTTACCTAAAGAACAGTATGGTTAACCATGTGCTCCAGTTTACATGGATGATAGAAAGTTACTCCACCGAATATCAATGAGGAATAATACTTTTTTCACGATTTTGGAAATTATGGCACACATCAGAGTTTACAAATAACCTGTGTAAATGCGGCATATTTGGTAATCTTCAATAATATTCCCTATAAATATTATACATCACATGAAACCAAAAACTGAAAAAGTACTATGTTCTGTACGAAAAGTAAACATGAACGTGAACAAATGCTGGGGAATAAAAACGTCACCAGTTATTGCGCAGTGTTCGTGTTTTCTCCGTTATCTGAGATCTCTGTCCTGTAATCATTTTTGAGGCTTAGCTTTGCCCAGGGCTGTGTGAAAAGCGATCCAATAATTGCTTTTTGCTGGTGCAACACGTTTAAGTGATTTTGATTTCCAATTTCTCTCGGCTTTACGGGGAAGCAGCACAGCTCGACACCGTTGTAAGGCTTCCTTAAATCAAACTGTTTCCCCAGTGTAAGTCTCACACTTTTACTTTGTAATTGACATCAGTTGTGTCAGTACAATGATCTTTACAGTCTTGTTTGAGCTTTCGTGCCTTTTACAAAACATTTGGTCAATATCAGTAAAATAAATTTTGCCTGTTTTTTAGGTTGGGCAACAAATTGCTTCTTTTAAACGCATTTCTGTATTTCAACAACACAAATTTATCACTTGAACGTTATTCCAAACAGATAAAGTCCGGTCATAGGATTTCTCAACCCTGCATCATAAGATGCTTAAATGAAAATTGTAGGACATGTATGGTCATGAAGACTATTCATTCTACAGAGGGCAAGGCAGCAGAACAGATGACAGATCAGGCTTTATTGATGTTTCATCGCGATGATAACCCATACTGTTGGAGCCTCTGGTCGTGTGGCACATATTGGTCAATCCCCGGAATAGAATTCCTTCCTAACCTCAGTGTCTCATGTTTGTCCCCAAGACACAAGAGACGAGCCATGCTGTCGTGAACCATTCATTTCATCAGTTATCCGCATGTCCTTCCATCACAGCAAGAAACTTTCTTTTTCCACCAACAATAAATTCCCAACAGTGGGGATGTCGTTAAGTTTTGATAGTGATATTTTGATAGCACATCCAGAAATACCAACATTTGTGGTTCAACAGTAACTGATGCCTTACTTTTTTCACATTGATAAGACTCATTGGCTGATCGAGAAGAACAAGTTTGCTGAATTTTAAGGTGGCCAGTCCGGTGCCAGTACAATGCCAAACCCGGTGGATCAGAGATCAAATCAGGTGGCCACGGGTCAATGATCTCGTGAAAATGTCATGTCTGAACAGTTCATTATGAACATGACACCATTCACTTTATCTCAAATATGACCCTCAAAGATCAAGCAGCCAGTCCGCTTTTCGGCCATTTTGGCAACATGACCAATATTCCTTGGATAAATTTTCGTCAAAGCCTTCCATCGTTAAATCTTCTGATTCAGCAGATGGTTTTCTCATGTGGTCACAGTTTTAGAGCGATACAGTGAACCAACGCATTAAGATTTTGGTCGAAAGAAAGATGTGACTGCCGACAGAAAATTGCCAAGTATTCTGTATTTTTCCGATTAATGTTGAAATGTCATCAAACATTATTCGTTTTATTTAGATTTTCTTTATTTTAACCTTACAATTGCGAGCATCTGTCTACGGTTGCACAAAAGAAAAGAAATTGCGTTCGAAGCTTTAATTACAAAGACAATGCACCGAGGAAAATCTTTAAGAGGTCTCACGGTTTCTTGAATAAAGTCTTTCCGAGTTGCTTTTTGTGTTTCCAAACAATGAATGATATTTTAATGGCACACTATGAATATAAATTGCTTGTAAATGGTTTCAAAACAAAGCTACATTTCGAAACTTGGAAATTCATTTCCATTTGTGATTGTATTCCTGGTCAATCAAAATGTTTTCACTTGATCCAAAATTGTAAAACTATTAGTGTTCAAGCAGTAGAATTCCCTGATAGAATTCCCTGCTTTCCCTGTAATTTCTCCAGAATTTTCGACCTTTTCTCAAACACATTTAAACAGTATTTCTTTGAAATGGTCTCCACTTACTACTTGTGTGCTTTAACAAACGCAAATGTACAGAAGCCAAGCATGAAAAAACATCAGAATCATCCTGTAACAGCCACTCAAAGATCCTAAAACAATGTACTAGATTTGTTCAACATGTATTTGAATGCTCGTAAAATATACCAACAGTCAAAATGTAAAAAAATATTGTGTCATCAAAATTCCCTGATTTTTGAAAAAATCCAAATCCCTGACTTTTCCCTGACTGGAAAAATGCCTTGCAATTTTCCCTGTTTTCCCCGATTTCAGAAGCTGTAGGTACCCTGGATGATGCATAAAATATGATAGCCAAGGCAATAGCAATGTCATTGTACATTAAGACATGGTCCGCCCCATGCAGATTGTTACCATCTGAGAGTGTTATGATACTAAGTCACCTCTCTTTAAAAAAATGATATCTAATGATTTGTTTCAGAACCAACTTAATTGCTACGGTTTACTCCCATATGTTCTCCGCTGAGCCCTTTCTTTGACTTTTGACCTTTCTTACACTGGAGCCAAATGCAGGTCACACCTTGACATCCTTGTTCGACATGTCACAATCCTGGCACTTGAGTTTGGCGGATGTGACACCCAATAAAGGACGTTGTAACGGGTCTAACGAGGATTTATGGCAGAAAACGACAGGTACATGCTGTTGCGAGTCATTCAGGAGGCAACAGTCTCGATCTAAAGCCGTGACATCCTTGTAAACGATGACCATATTAACTGTTCAACGGCCAATGAGGTCATGTTCATCTGGAAAAGATTGCTCTTCTCCTGCTCTCAACCCACACCTCATACGTCATTACAAACTCATCGCGGTCCAGGTCAAACCAGACGTGAAAGTCCTTAGGAACTAAAACAAAAGAGCATGCGGGATAACGTCTTCCAGGACTTTTCCAAGTACGTCTCATTATCTTGCAAAGAAGGGCGTTAAGAATAGTACAACTAATAGCAAAGTATCAACTCTTTGCAAATTCCAAATATAAAAGATCTAAACGTTTAGCCACAGCGCCCTTGATATGTTAGAGTGACTAACTAAAAGTTATGAATGTCGCCTGACACGGGATGCCGCCCACACATCTATAAATACCACTTCGCATTTAATTTGAATCCACTTCTGCCAACTACTACTTCTCAGGCAGAAAAAGGGATAACAGTGCGTAACAACATTGAACTCTTGCTCTAAAATCCTGGCAACATCAAAGAAGCGTTAAGATTCGAAGAAATTTACAAATCTGGGGACACCCAAATGAAATCTGCATCCGAATCGCACCCAAACCCTTCCCCTGCATAAAACCCTACCTAAACCCTTCCCCTGCACAAAACCCTACCCAAACCCTTACCCTGCACAAACCATACCCAAACCCTTTTCCTGCATAAAAACCTTACCCAAACTCTTTCCCTTCACAGAACTGTGCCCAAACTTTTCCCTGCACAAAAACCATACCTAAACCCGTCCCCTGCACATAACCACAGCCAAACTCTTTCCCTTCACAGAACCACATCCAAACCCTTCCCCTGCACAAAAACCATACCTGAACCGTTCCCTGCACAAAAACATTACCTTAACCCCCATCCTGCACAAAACCATACCCAAACCCTTCCCGTGCACAAAAACCTACCCAAATCCTTCTCCTGCACAAAAACCATACCTAAACCCCCATCCTGTACAAAAAGTATACCTAAAACCTTCCCCTGCACAAAACCACACCCAACCCCTTCCCCTGCACAAAACCACACCCAAACCTTTCCCCTACAGAAAACCCTTCCCCTGCACAAAACCACACCCAAATCCTTCCCCTGCACAAAACCACACCCAAACACTTCCCCTGCACAAAACCACACCCAAACCCTTCCCCTGCACAAAACCACACCTAAACCCTTCCCCTACAGAAAACCCTACCCAAACCCTTCCCCTGCACAAAATCACAGCCAAACCCTTCCACTACCCAAACCTTTCCCTGCTCAAAACTATACCCAAACCCTTCCCCTGAACAAAACCTACCCAAACCTTTCCCTGCTCAAAACCATACCCAAACCCTTCCCCTGAACAAAACCCTACCCAAACCTTTCCCTGCTCAAAACTATACCAAACTCTTCCCCTGAACAAAACAATACCTAAACCTTTTCCCTGCACAAAACACGAAGCAGTGATGTATTCCCACGCACTAAGTGTTATTTATTTGTTCAATATTTATAGAGATGTGAGTTAAATATTTGCCATCACTGTGCCTTTTATTATTCATTAAGCGCTGAGTAAATACTATGGTAATGCTACACAAAATAAAGTGAGTCAACATTAATAAAACCTATCTATTATCGTCCACCTCTGGTTTCATAACAAATTAATAGCATTCATATATTGGAATATTAACTGATGCAAACCTAATTTTTTATCGATAAAATATTCTTTTTATACACTTTTTGGAAAGCAATTTGTCCCTTTTGTCCATAAAGTAGTTGTCTGCTTGTGTCTTTTGTCCCAATAACCGTGTATCTCACTTTGATCTCTGATGCGTCTTATCTATCATCAACCCGAGAACATATCATTTTACGTTTTTTTTTTTTTCGACATGGCGCATTTCTATTTTTGTTCACTCATTAGTAACATTGCCATCGCAAAAACTAACATATTATTCAATATAGGCTAATGGGTTGCGATTCCCACTTCATTTGGGTAATACAATAGTGTCAAAACTGAAACCTTGGTTGTTGAACCGTCTGTGACAATAGAGAGGTTTCGTTACCAATAACACAATGAAAAAGAGTTCCATTTGACATCCTACTTTCATACAAGGTAACTGACCTCCTCACAAAAATAAATATTTCACACATTTTATTAATGGTGTCAGTTTATTAGTTCGCGTAATATTATATATCATATTGTGCTATTCGTCATAAGTTCATGAAATAGACCAAGATTGTGTTCACACCAAGCTCTTAGCGATTGCGTTGGCGTTAGCGGTGCAAAATCTTCTTAGCAGACATCGCTAAGAAATGGGTAGCAATGTCCCATTCATAGCAATGTCCGCCAAACCCCTAAACTGAAGATTGTAGTCAGTGAACACAATCAAGGTTTTTTTACGTTTATACTGAGCTCTTAGCGATGGCGTTGGCGTTAGCGATGCAAAATCTTCTTAGCAGACATCGCTAAGAAATGAATAGAATACCCATTCTTAGTGATGTCCGCTAACGCTTAGTGCAAACGGATGCTAAAAGCCGTTGCATTCATGCAAGATATAAAATTTATTACGTGTAACGTGTGGTATGTAGTTTAAGGATTACAATATGAAACGTTAAGCACTGGTGTACTTTTTTGTACATTTGCTGTCTTCAGTCTCAGTGAGTGTACGAAACTGTATTAACTACGTTTCTGTAAGAGTTTTTCACAAACACATAACGTTGGCAATGTTGGCATTATGTGCCAACATATATTTTCAGCTTTCTTTCTTATTTTGTACCAACTGATGTTAGTAAGTGTGAAATTAGAAGGTACACGAGGATTACATTTTAAGGTAAAATGCTACATTGGACTAGTTGATTTTTAATGGCAGAGCTAAAACAAAGTTGGCAACGTTGGCATTATTGTATTGCGGACAGAACGTGAAAAACTCTATTGGGTTTTTCAAACATCTGTTAGTGAAATCATCTGCGACCTTTATTTTTCCGGATTGCTCGTATGAGGAGGATGAAGTTGATCCGGTACCGTGATCAACATGGGTTGTGCCGTACTCACCAAACCTCTAACAGATGTCACCTCTTTCGACCAACTTAACTCATTAAATCAAGCCTTTTCACTTTTTATTCATTTTCCCACAAGTCTGTGTTTTTAAAACCTGATTTCGGTAGTCGTTTTCAAAATGGTACATTCCATATGCGTGCAGTATTCAAACAAGTTTTCATTTTATTGTGACCGTGAACTTTAGTGTAACATAAAACTGCCAACACCCAATCGACACGAGCTGCTTAATCTGTGCAATACAAGAAAAAAATTATACAAACAAGTGGAAAATATTATTTCCAATAAAACAGGTGTAAAGGACGCAATACCTTATGTCATCAGCAATTTAGCGTAAATTTCTTGATAAACGACCCCAATGTAACGATGCTAAGCTAATCAGCTCCCAGCGCAAGGACACAACACAAGCCCGTGCTTAATCAAGTCGAAGAATT
>JBCAUG010069924.1:0-22852 GCA_038406175.1 Haplosyllis leylae | reverse complement strand
TACCCCCCCCGGGAATAGGTTAGCCACGCAGCGGGCGGTATGCCTCTTGCGTTCACGCAGGAGGACTTTCTTGTTTATATACTGATTTCTTTTATTGTTGCAAACGTTTAGAATTGAGTCAATACTAGTTAATGGGAAATAATGGACAAAGAATTATAGACGAAGAATAATTAGTACTACAATATGATGAGTTTTGTGTACAGCCAAACAAGCAGGCAGGCTTTTTAGACCATTGCATGACAAACGTCACTCGAAGGCCCAAGCAGGTATCAAGGTTACTAATGCCCACATGATTTTTTAAAAAGTAGAACGAAAATCAAGGTTACAATTCCGAGCATAATACAGGAGAACGAGAACAATAATGTTGATAAATGCATTTTTCCTTGCATTGGTGGGAATTCGTTTCATTTACATGCGTTAATATGCTGCTCGCGGCATCAAGGCTTTCCTTAACACAACCTCAACCTCACCTCTCTACCTCTGACATGAACGGACCGCTTTCATAATAAGAGAATCCCTCCTGAAATCAGATCAATATCTTAACCAACTTACACAGCTCCGTAAAGACGAGACAGCTTCTCATCACCATCCGCACACCACGAACTAAGCAACGCACCAGCTGCAGATAAAATTATCTGACAGTTTAGTCTGCGTGCATGGCGAGCCACTTTGTTCATGTCTGAGTATTACATCACCGAATCTGGTTTGGACAGTTAGTAACACGAGGAGTCTGAGGAGTTTAGCTGGCGACAGGTCTTTAAGTGCGGACTAAGTAGGACTACGTAAGGATCCCCATCTATTGTTGTGATAATCTTGTTCTATCTCTTACACTCAATGTAATACAGAGCTTTTAAAAGGGACAGACAAGAAGAAGGATTCAAGAAAGATGTCCAATTCACACTTTAAATCAGAGCCCAACATGACAACAACTGGCACTGGATATTTTGGTAAATATTATAATATCTTATTATTGTTATTATTCTATTCTTAGTGTCAGTGAAAATTATGGTTGATGTTTTTTTATAAATTTTGAGAATAGATCTGCTGTGCCTTGATGTTCTAGAAGATTAACCTCATTTTCTTGTTAATGTACGAGTAGTCCTTCTTACTTTGATGTACTCACCTCTTGTGATATATTTACATTGTAAGAATTATTAGATGATGAGGCCCACTGACTGCTGTCATATTTCTGCATGAAGTATCGTGCTTTGATATAGTAAAAATCAGTGAAAGGTACACCTTAAAATGATTTTTACGACAGGACCAATAAGGAAACATCATTTATTTCAAAGAAACGAGAACACGGCAGAGATTTTACCTACGTTTTCAAAGCACCTAAAACAACTGTTACAGTTTTCATGCAGCGATTAGACTCGTGTGGTAGGAACTCTCAGGAAACGTGGCATTTCTAATGTTGGTGTAACGGCTTTGAACATTGGAACCTCGACTGTCATTTCCCTTGATGATTGTCTAACATTACCGAGGCAACAACCCCGTCTTATACTACATAATATATTTATCAACCCATATGTTGTACTGCAGCTTCATTCACATATTCTCTGATTGTTCAGCACAAAATCAGGAGGTGGACTCAGGATTACCCGCTGGGGCGGGGGGGGCGCCAACTTCCTACGTTGGACCAACTCTATGAAATAAAAATAATATATTTGTACAGTTGTTCACACTAAGAAATTGGCAATACAAATCAGCCAATGAAAATACCTGTCATTCTTCAATCAGAAGTGCAGTAAGATGTTATATTTCCCGTAACTCAGTTGATCTATTGCAGTCCTAAAAGTTATTGCTAATCTTTTATTTCTGTAAAGTTTTACTTTAATGGTTGTTGTTCCAATGACAGATCTATTTTCTTCATTTTGTTTGGTGTAAAAGTTAACAAATGAACGATAAGGATCGAAAAAGTGAATCTGAACAATAGCGCGCAGGCAAGAAAGTGTACAAGCGAGAAATCCACCCCGGCTTTGAAACCCAGGGCAGACGTCACCAGGAGTCCAAAACAGGGCTATTAATGGCCCCTCGAAAAGTACTTATGTCCTCAATTTTTTTTTAAAAAACTGAACCATATGGTTTTACGCAATTATGTTAAAAGATGACATTGATGTCGTGTTGTTAATGAAAAGGCAACCAACTCAACCTTCTAATGTGATATTTATGTCGTCTTTTCAAAAAATGACGCCGCGTTATTTAAATTTGAAAATGTCACATCTCATGTTAAAAGTGACACAGTCTCCTAGTAAAACTACTGTATAATTCTGATATCTTGTAAGGCCTCACAAAATTGTACTTTTAGTCAGAAAAACGAAGCTGTTCAGAGCTGTTCTACAAAAATGAGCGTGGATGCCTGAAACGAAAGATCTACTCTGACTTAAAATCCCTACTGCAGAAACCATGAAGTCCAAAACCAGTGGCACCATAAAATTAATGTTCAAAAGTGTTTGCAAAGAATAAAAAAATACTTAATAACAAAAGGGAAGCTTGCCTGATGAGTCCACCATGATGTCATTCGTTCGTCAAATGGTAATTAGCATTTTTTGCCTGTGAATGAGCACGCCACTCCTAACCACATAAAAAGTGGTAATGCAAAAGGCCTGAAAATTGGACACAAAACCTAGGAGCCAAACACAATGAATAATTCCAACTGTCAATAAACGGTTCCTCCTGGTGTTACATTATCAATAACAGAGGAACACGGGAGACGGGAGTTTTTCACAAACACTCAAAGTTGGCAACATTGACATTGGTGCCAACTTTGTCATCATATATATTTGTAGTTTTCTTCTTAAGCTTTCTTCACCAACTGATGCTATTAAATATGAAATTAGAAATCTAGAGGTATGTGGGAGTTATATTTCAAAATTAAATGCTTTATTGGACAAGTTGATTCTTATTGGTAGAACTGAAACAAAGTTGGCAATGTTGGCATTCTTGTATCTTGGAGAGTTTATGAAAAACTCTATTGTCTAGTCTCATATCTTGGCTGGCATTCGTCTTCTTCTTGGCTGCTCAATTGTAATCTCCTGCTTAGTATTCCATCCGTCGTATTCAATTCACTGTCAAGTGATAAGCAAAACTGGATTAATTAAATGCAATGGATATGTCGTGACTTTTTTGCAATGTATTTGAGCCAATAAATTACACGATTTAAAAGCTGCATGAAAAAAAGTCCATCCAGAACTTCATTATTTGATTGGTTTTAAATCAAACACGAAACAGTCAATTTGGACCATAATTTAGTGTGGTCTGATATTTTCATTAACTGCCGCAGGCTGCATTGCCTCCTATTAATGCGTAGATAGGCAACTTATCAAATAATAGAGCATTAGCCGCGATTGATATTATGTAAAAATGGCATTGTTGGTTAATGAGTACATTGTGATCAGGTTGACGTGTCGTATATGCTGCCGTTGGTGCTGTGGTTGTGTAAACAAGGTCGCGTGCAGCAATTTTCCTTTCACAATACATCCATTTAGCTCAGTGCATTAAATTAAGTTCTCCAGAAGTTCAAATTTGTTGTTGAACGCAATGACATTAACTAAACTTAACCAAGGAGAAAGGAGTCAAAGGCAAAGCTTTGTGGATGAATTGTTAATTTCCACCGGTGCGTTAGCAAGTACACAATAAAACAAATAAGGTTAATACTAAATGACGCGAGTGCTATACATATCCGTATTGTACAAATTTTATGTCCAAGGCAAGGCATTTTATGTCCATTTTGTACGTTTGAAATGAGTGTAATTATACGGAAAGACCATTGTCCTTCCTTCCTATGTACCATTCAATGCTGCTTCCACTGCGGAACTTGTTAGGATACTGCTTTGCTGCTAAATTTCCTGTTTTAATGAATATATTCTGCTTCTGGACATGAAGCGCGGTCCCACCTAAGCTGCCTTGTTATTATCAATTGCCGTCAGATGATGTCTTGGACGTGAAGCTAATGCTATGGTGTTGGAGAAAAATGAACGTTAATTGACCCAACTGGGAGTCAGACGTCATATTGAGCTGCAGTAGTAATGTATTATGGAGTAGTATTTGAGTTGGTGAGAAATACACGAAAAATGGAGATATATTGTGACAGTACAAAGTATAACTTTTAGTACGGCAAAGTAGACCACTTTCAAATAAAAAAAACGTATGAATAATTAGAAAAAGAAATGGAAAAACCAGCCAAACGTCCGGTTAAAACTAAAAAAGACATGACTAAGAACAAAATATAAATGGAAATACAACTGAAAATGACCAACGTTAATCCGGAGCAGGACATGGATAATAATACAAAACCATTAAGCGAAATGTAATTCTGAAACCCACGCTGAAGTCAAAAAAGAGGCACGACTAATGAGAATAACTTCGTGAAGAAACTTCACATGATGGCTTGTAATCTTGTGGCCTTGTAATGCTATGTCCTTCACCTTGCCCCCAGAAAAAAAATTCATCGCAGAATATAAAACTGAAGAAAGGAATTGTGTTTGGGAATACTGTGAGGTTTAGGACTCTTGCACAATAACAGGCTCTTGGTCTGTCCCTAAATCAGGTGGTTGAGTACTCAAAAAACTTCCGATAGTGTTCATACATACAAAAGAACTTCAATTGGGAACAATGAAATGCATGTGTAGAATGATATTTAATCTCACCGAAAAATTCAAATGTACATGTTTAATTTCAACCTTATCGAAACACATAGATTATTGAGAAGTTCCGTGATGTATTATAACTTCCAATTATGAAAGAAATCATTACAAAAAATGATGATTTGTTGAAAGTTAAAAGCTGATTTTGTGCAGTCACATTCTAAGACAGTTAATCTAATGATAAAAACTAAATTATTATTTACTATATTATTAAATTTAATCTTCAACTCTACCAATTGATGAAGCAATGTAGGTGTCCATAGAAACCTATCCAAATGAGGATCTTGATTGATACAAGATTCACACACCAACAGGAGTCATTTGGAGAACAAACAGGAAGTTGTTCATGCACGGCTTCGTTAGTACCTCTGTAAATCCTGGTCACACATAAATAGAGGAATAAACTGATTCTGCTAGCCAGTAATAGAAAGGGGTGTACGGCTTTGATAGGTGTCTCCTGGCTGGCCTAGCAGCTATTTTAGTTGTAAATATTTTTTGGCTCTAACAGTGTGTAGATAATAATACAATATACTAACAGAGTGCTTCGTAAACGGCAGGTTTAGGTGGTACCATTGTAAATTGAATGAGACTAGTTCGGGAAATGATTCAGGTAGATCTATTTTATATTGATCCACTTCAGGTGGATCTATTTTATACACTTTTGAAATGCATTGACCTAGTGAGGATTGGAAGGGGAATTTCTGCACTTTCCATTTCATTCAATGACCAGAAATTTGCTCAGGGTAAATTTACATATAAGCTGGAAGTTTGCGTTTCACCCTGTAGGAAGATCTATCAATTCTGACTAGTTACCGACCGCGTACGCAGTACGAGAGGAGGTAATAGTTTCACAGGTGTCTGACAGTCCACAGGGGTGTGGGGTACCCCGGGCGGGTCTGGGTAGGGGGGGGGTACCCGAGCTAGGTCCAGCTGGGGGGCGGGGGGTACCCAAGCAAGGTCCAGCTGGGGGGTACCTTCTCGCTTTCTTGTTCGTAAATATTTTTTTAATTGTTGTCTATGAGAAATTTGTTTTAGTTCAGTCAGAATTTTGTGTCCAAAGGACGACTAAAAAATTTTTCTGACAGACAACCACAATAAAACTACTTACGAACTAGTCAGAACTGGAAGATCTTCCTACAGGGTACGTTTGTCAGTATGCTGTTTTGATCAGAGCGGAGCCTTCAAATTCGGACCATGACATGAATGAAACTAGTTTGGGTAAATTAGAATTTTCAAAACCGAAACTATATTTCAGTCAATATTCCTTTTAAGGTGTATATATATATGCATTGCGCATGCGTTGTGATTTTTAATCCCTTACCGTTCATTTTGTTTTGAACGAAACAAGCACTGCGTGTCCCCGAGTCCCCAGTTCAATCAACCGTGACTGGATCAATCAAGTGCAGCCAACATTAAAGATGTAACAACATATCTGGGGGCACCGGGAAACACCCTGACAAGATGGCGACCCCCACACCCAACACGGATTTTATAAAGTACAACCATTACTAGAAATGAACGTGAAGTTGGGTATCCTATCATACACACGGACACTAATTGCAATGCTATTTTATTCATAGACACCCCAACAATGTTTCACGTTCATTTCTAGTAATGTAATTCTGGAAAATAAGATTTTCAAATCCAAAATACACATTAATCAACATGATATCTTGATTTACATGCTGCGTGGGCCGTGGGTTTCTTTTTAAATGCACAATTATATCTGAGTTTCTAAATGATAAGATAAAATGATTAGCGCGAAAGGGGAAATAAAGCATTTGTTTTTTACAATTGACAACTTAACAATGTCAATATTACAAAGGACTGAACAAACACATGTGGAAACACATGTGGAAAAAGATGTATAAAACAGTGTATACAGTGTATAAAAACGTGCATATTAATTAAAAAATGAACCACTTATGATACCAAACACAAAGACATCAAAGGACGTTTATGCCTATTAGGGAGATCAGAACCTACACCTTGAATCTAATGCACTCAAAGCACTTTTTGTTACAGGTTGATATTTCCAAGACTTGAATTGAAGAGTGTGTATGTTATACACTTAAATAGCTGCAGGAAAGTTAGTGATGGTCTATGGTGTATGACATTGAGTTTTTCACAAATAAAATTCGCCAGAAAAAATTAAATCATAAACTGGGCAATCAATATATATCCTCAATATGTTTCTCACATATTTCATATATTTTAAAATCTTTATTTCTGCACGTTGGAGTACCTAATATACAATAAATATGAACGTTGCGTCCTTGACCCAATTGGTAGCACATGCATGTCATAGCATAATGAGCAATCTGTGTAAGCAAATTCCAACCAATGACTGCAGGTAAAAGTAGGCTTGCCTAATCATCATAAAACTGCCAAAGGTGTTAAAAACGTCCCTGGACAGGATGTTACAAATCCCTCGAAGTAACCAATAAGGTGACTCTACGAGCCACCAAAAACCGTGCTTACACCAAGGGAATATTATCTGGCAAATTTTAGCCTGCAGATTTAATGCATTTCCAATTAGATTAGATGTTTTCAGGCTGAGGAATAAAAGTATTGATAAACTGCGCAAAGGTCTCTCGAAGGTGAAAAGTCTGTTTTTAAATCAATGTTATCAGAAGGTTACAGCTTCACAAGCTGCTCGTCATCCACCGTAGTAAGGGCCTGATAAAAACATCTGTGCGGGCGAACTGTCGCGGGGCACTTTATCCATGCTGTACATGACACAGCATCCAGATTTTACACCTATTACATGTTCCTCAAGATATTTTACAAATCGATCAATGTTTGCGGGATTACAAATTCTCAAAGGTACCAGTGATATGTAATAGTGTTCAGAATAAGCGTATGCTCTCTAATTTGAGAAATTTATGTTTGAAGCAAGTCATTCAAGTTTTTTCAAAAGTCTTGTCGAATTAGTTGAATTGGACAAAAATAATTTTTACAAAAGTGGGGTTCGAGTCCAGGATCTCCTGCTTATATTCCAACTGCTTTACACCACAGAGTCAACTGTGCTTTTTGGGGAACTTTAAAAAAACAAGTGTGAACAGCCTCATTGTTTATGCTATGCAACTTATTTTCAGGCCAAATAACGGACTAAATTTCGCTTCATGTGTACAAGGCTTTATTCTTCTAAAATTATTTTGACGATTTCGTTGAAGACAAAAAACGTTTTATGCAATTTATTTTATTGCACAAGAATTTCACATTTATTTGAAACAAGTTAGTTTTTACGGATTAGAGATTTGCTCCATCTGGCCGGTCAAATGTGGTAAAATCTAATGGAATTACCAAGTACAATATTGTGTCAAGTAGAAAAGACTTGAATTTTGGCAGAAGAAGTAAGTATATCACGACCATAAGTAAAAGTATAAAACAAAGTTGTCTATAGTTCATTTCTTTTGTACAGAATAAAATGTTACATTTAATTTATATTATCATTTGTTCTTTTCTTTGATAGAAAAGTAGTAATCATTTTACCCCTTGTATTAAGAAAAATGCTTTACAAAACACTGTAATAAATACATTACAGAAATTGTATTCAGTATTGTGCACATCAGTTCTACGTGAGATAAGACGGGACAAAACAACGTCAACAAAATGTTACGTCACACATGACGTCATGACTTCGGTGGAAACAAATTGCCCAAAACTGAACACCAGGTTTCGCTTACAATTAGTTTGGTTACAACGAGCTGATTTATTTTGTATCAAAACTGTTGACAGCAATGCTTAAAAAATTTTGGCTACCACGAGTGCCCAGTTACAACAGAGAGTTTCTTCTGTATCGTTTTGATCTTTGTGGGTGGGACCCAGTGTATTGGTGCATTCGAGTTTTTCATAAAGACACAAGGTTGGCATTATTGCCAACTTGGTGTTCCCATATATTTGCAGTTTTCTTCTTCTTTTACATTAACTGATGTTAGTAAATGTGAAATTAGAAATTAAAGGGTAAATGAGGAGTATATTTTAAGGATAAATGCTACATTTGGCCAGTTGATTTTCAATGGCAGAGCTAAAACAAAGTTGGCAATATTGGCACGCTTGTATTGCGGAGAGATTGTGAAAAACTCTATTGTCAGACAAATCTCACAGGGACGTTTTACAGTTTTGCACACATCATGTTGGGAAAACACATGAATTAACTGAAGTATTGTAATGCACATTAAAAGAACATGCAGAGCAATATTAACACTGCGAAACGCAACCAAATTCACACAGTACAGCATACAACTGAAGGATTCATCTTGACAACACTAAGGATTCGAATGAATAGGCGTTTCTGCAATGGAAAGTTTAATTTTTCTATTTGTTTGATATTTAATGAAGCCTTTTTTGTGCCAGGTGAAAATTTTCATTTTATTTGTTCACAGTTTGTGATACTCCGGCCAGTCTTTATTTCATAGTGAACTCCACCTGGACAACAAATGACACACACACACACACACGCGCATACACACAATATATAACAAGAAAGTCCTCCTGCGTGAAAGCAAGAGGCATACCGGTCGCGGTGTAGCAAACCTATCCCGGGGAACTTATGTCCCCCCCTAAAAAAAATTTCAAAAAAAAAAAAAAATTTAAAAAACACCAAAATTTCAACAAAAGAAACAAACAAAATTTCCAAAAAAAAAACTCCTTCCCCCAGCTGGACCTGGCTTGGGTACCCCCCCCCCCCGTGGACAGACAAACACCTGTGAAAACAGTAGCTTACCGCCGTACTACGTACGCGCCCGGTAATGAACGTAAAAACAACACAACTTTGGTGCTCTCAATTCAAGTTCCTTGTAGATGAATAAGCATTAAGATTTAAATCATTTTCAGACACGTGTCGAGTACACTAAAACGTTAAAGTAAGAGCAGGACGTAACTACTGGACGTTAAGTACAATGGCCTCTTAACACGTAACGTCAAATTCTAACGTCACCGTCACGGCGTCCGTCGAAGTCACCATGGAAGGATGTTGTGTCAATGGTGATGGACACTATGGGCTCTCGACCCATTCTGCCCGTCAAAGTACCCGATGAAAGGTGCCGCTCACAAAAATGACATTAAAACGACCGTGACGGAGTCGCTTGGTGTGAACAGACCTTAAATTAACCTTTGACAGTGACATTGACAAGAACAATGACGTTACGTGTGAACAGACACTAATACTGGGATAAAACATTCAATTGTGTTCATAGTATGTTAATATTTTAATATTTATTAATACTTTATACTTTTTTTTATAAAAGACAAATTTACTTAGAAAAACACTTGATAAGTATTTCTATTTTAGCGAACAGCTCTCGTCTTGAAACTAAACTACACAAGGAAACATTTCAGACGCATTTTAAGGTCTGTTTACACTTAACGTCTGCGTTTGCGTCAACGTCAATGTTTGTCAAGTTTTCTACTGAGTGAATGGTGATGTAAACACACACGCAGAGAATAGTGACGTTAACGCAAACACAGACCATTAGGCCTGCAGTTTTTACAATATTTTATCGCGTGTATGAACAATTGAGTCAAACACTGTCTGCTAAATGCTAACTTTACCCTGAAGCAGCTTTAAAGAATTATCTCATATTTTCAACTAATCGTATAACTGTACAAAGCACACGACACAACAGATATAAGCGAAACGTTTACTTTGAAAAGCTCGTTCACACTGCGACGGCGACATTTTAATTTTAGTGTCGTTGCTGTTGTCGTCACAATTGGGCACAGAACCTAGTTGATGACGTCATTGCCGTTGCAATTGTCGCAGGTCTCCGTGTTAACACCTCCATAGAGACCAATGTAACCATTCTTGACGGAAAAAATAAAAAAGACTTTCCGTTGTCGTTGTTGTCACAGTGTAAACGAGCTTTCAGAAGGCCTGTTAAAGAAATACTTATTGCGCGAGATCTTCGATCTCATGATGCATAGTTGTACTGGGAATGATGAGTAGATTTTGTCATGGACAATATCAAAACTAAAGTGAACTGATAGTGTAATAGATGCGTTTCTGTTAATAATGCTTGATGCCTTTCTTATCCATGTATTCCTCTAAAGACTTGATGATTCTCTGAAAGGTCAAAAACAGAATGTAATTCAAGAGGTAACGTTAAAAGTTTTTGTTCAAATTGATTGTGTCGATATTTCGGGTCATTTCCTATGTCGATGTGGTAGGGGCCCGTTTACACCAAAGCGTCAGAGTCAATCCCAGTTAACACTACGATGACACTTGCGACACAGCTCTCATTGAAATCACTGGAAACAAATATAGTCGCCCCAGAATGGGGTTGCAACCCATTTTAGAGCAACTTCATTCTTTTCAATGAGAGCTATGTCACAAGCGTCATCACAACGCTGACTGTGCGTTGACACTGACGCTTCGTGTAAACGGGCCCTAAGAGGCTTGACTTGTAATGGAAACTGATATTTTTTGGAAAAAACTAGTTTAAGAATTTCTCACCCGTCTCTCCATTGACTGTGCCATTTCAAATGCAGTTTTACCAAACTAAAAACAATTAAGAGATAATACCATATTAGAAATTTTGAAGAAAAAATCTTTTCAAATGTTATAATTGTTGAATTTAATATTTCATACAAAAATTAGCAGTAATCTTAATGGTATCTTCGAACTGAGTGACACCAAGACCAATGCCTAGACCGAGACTGGTGAAAATGCTAAAAGTAGCCAATGGTATCAGTGACAGGGGTCTTGGTGCAGTGTGAAGTGCTCTGCATATAACAGTGGAACCCATAATTATTGTTATAATTCTCGGTCTTGGTTTCGTTCTCTATGTCGCTCAGTATGAACACACCATTACAACTGATTCTTCCGAAGATGGAAATTTGCAGTGAAACATTGACTTACCGCACTCTTAAGACTAATATCAGCACCGCTGTCCAGGAGTAGATCGACCAGACCCAGATGACCGTTGACCACGGCTATCATCAGCGCTGTCTTCCCGTCCTTATCCGTATCATTCACCCTCGCACCCTTCCGTATCAGCTGGGTCGCGCAATCCTTGTTACCTCCAACAGCAGCTGTGAAAATAAAGAAGCATACACTGAGTCCCACTTAACGAGCAAATAGTTGCAAAGAAAACTGCTCGTAGCCGAGCCGGATTGGCCGAATGGTTTACAGCGCTGTGCTTGCGGCACGGACGGTCGTGGGTTCGAGCCCTGAACCTCCACCAATGCTTGTGGACATGTCTGCAGGTACATGAATCAAAGAGGCTCGACTGCCATGCTGACCTCTATACAGTCGGCAGATGTCACACCAGAGGTGAATCTAAGGACCACACAAGTGAGAAAGCATGCAATGTGATCCGCTCTGGCTTTGAAACCCAGGGCAGATGTCACAGGGGTATCAGTGGCCCCACGAAAGGGACTTATGTCCCCCCCCCCCCCAAAAAAGAAAAGAAAACTGCTCGTTACAGGAGGGTGCCCGCGGGTCCCAGTCAAAATATGGCACAAACTGCGGCCACGTTAGTACACAATAAAAGGTGACACCATCGAACAACTTGAAAACGAAAAAACAACGTCACTATGACGTCAGAAGAAGTTACGTACAAAAAGGTCACGATTCTTTTTTCACATGGAGAACCATCCAATCTTTCGATTCGGGAGACCAACTCAATGAATGCAGGGAACGTAGCAAAATTGGAAAGCATGGCTTCGGGTCATTGCACAACCTCACTTGGACATAATGATCACAAACCTTCCGCAATACAAGAATGCTAACATTGCCAACTCTGTTTTAGCTGTGCCATTTAAAATTAACCAAATCAATGAAGTTTCCTACATTGAAGAGTAATCATGTTATGCCCCTTGATTTATAATTTCACATTTACTAAGATCAGTTGGTGTGATTAAAGAAGATAATTGCAAGTATATGGGAATACAAAGTTGGCAATAATGCCAACATTGCCAACTTTGTGCGTTTGTGAAAAACTCGATTGCTGTGAACGATGGAATACGATCTGCTAAACTACACAGGCGTTTAAGTACCTACCGACTCGTAACAATGGAGTCCAGCCATTGTGATCTGTCGCGTGGATATCAGCTCCATCGTCCATCATCCAGTCAATCATCTCATGGTTCTTACCGTCCATAGCCCAGTGCAGCGCTGTTGAACCACCTATGGTACAGAGTTAGGGCTTATTCACACTGCACGTAACCGGGACCAGTACAATAGGAGACAAACGAGTTTTTCCATAATGTTTTCATTGAATTCAATCAATTGGATTCATAGTGATGTGTCTATGAAATAAGCAGGTCATCATAAAATAAAATGCAAGGTTTTCTCCATAAATAGACTGAAATTATGACATATATTTACAATTGACAGGCTGTATTTAATAATGTGCCAAAAAATAGAAAACATAGAAAGTAAGTAATAATCAAGACAAAATGTTACCTTCTTTACATCATAGTGACAGTCACTAAATGTAGATGACCTTCTTTCAGTGACATCACCAAATTTTAAATTCATTGAATTCATCAAATTCAATGACAATTACGGAAAAACTCGAACGTCATGTTATTTAAGTGCTACTTAAGTGAATAATGATTTTCCAATAAATTGATGCGTAGTCTAGTTTGGGATTTTTTAAAACAAATTATTTGAGCCTGTAAATTGTTTGAATACCGAGTAAAAATACATGACGGACATTCGAGTTTTCCCTTGTTGAAATAAAGTTGACGATGATGCCAGGAAAGAGCTAAAAAATCAGCCAAAAAATTGTCTCCAGTGGGGATTGAAACCAGGACCTCTTGAACATTACTCTTCTGCTGACTTTGCTGACCAGGTATGTGTTTAGCAGATTTCTGAAGTGAACTTAGTTTTATGCACCACTTCACATTTTGGACTTTGATCATTTCTAGAATCAGTAGAGTATGACTTAACGCAGGTCTAAATGACTCAGAATAACAACCATATGTTGGTTTAGCTCAGTTAGTGATTATCATGATTATCAAGAGGTCTTGGGTTCGATTCCCACGGGGGGGTAACTTTTTGGCTGAATTTATTTTGCTCTTCTCCGTTTAAGCCCTTGTTGGTAACATTGCCAACTTTATATAATTCAGGGAAAACCTGAGTATTACTTGGCTCCAACAGTAAAAAAAATGTTCTGAATATTCCATTTCTATTTCCACAAGTAGAGCACTTTACATTTGTTTACACATATTTCCATAATTACAAGAGGGGTCAGTGCCTCATGTTAAATTCATACAATTCCGTGATTGAAATGTTCTCAAAGAGCCACTTTTGGAATATGGAAAAACAAAAAATTGTAGAATTTTAGAATTCATTAGTCCTACAGACCTGGTAGTTGAGAGTACTGAGGGACAGAAGTGGAAATCCTGTAGTCATTGCACAAGCTATCACAGCTGTAAACCAGATTCCACCAATCTCACCAGTCACGAGAATATGGATGGTAACACACATGTCAAACAGTGTCATACAGAGAATCAAACCCAGAGGAAAAGAGAAAATGGAATCCATTCTGTTCACTACTGATGTCAACTCTCTGAATCTTTCTATTGTTTTATAAAATATATCATTAAACTGGGCTACATTTTCTCTGAGATCAATTTCCAAATCATGTGTACATTTCTGAAATTCTCTTGAAATAATGAATGCATTGATACACAACAGAAAGGTGATGTTCCAACCAAGCATCCATGTGATGTTTGAGGGAATTGACATTAGTACAGTCATGATATTATTATCACTATAGGTTGAGGGAAAAGTAATTAATGCAGTATAAATCACACTTATCCACACAGAGCCAACCATAAAAACTGTAGCTGCAATGTAAATTTTGTGTCCTTTACTATACTCAGTACTTCTAACATCAACTATATCTTCCAACAGGCAAAACAAATTATATTTTTTAAAGGTAAGAACTAACCACACAGTGAATATAATTGTAGCAGTAATTGTAAATAAAGCATTAGACACATCTTGAATTTGTTTGATATCCCCATTGGAAATGGTGAACAATACATTTAACTGCCTAATAGTCCCCAGACACAATATTATGTAACTGCATATAAACCAAATATCCAGGAAATAAGCCAAACATTTATATTTAGTTTGACTGGGTCTTAATCCAAACTGACCAAATATGGTCATTGGAATTAAACTGATGCTCAATATTCCATAATGATTGAAGAATGACCTGATCATTGACATGTTTTATGATAAATTTTTGAATTATTGTTTCCTAATATGATGAATATATTAACACAAGCAAGTAGTGATAAATTGTAGAACTTCTGCCAAAGGTTTAGCTAAGCTATTTGGTCACTAGATGTCAAATCTTTTGAATAGATTCAAAGGCCTTTTGTTCTACTATTTACAGATATTACTGGTGGAGTAATTATCAGTAGATATCATCCGATCTTCCATTCAATATCACAGGAGAGATGCAATAACATTAATGCTAGTATTGGTATTTTAGTAGATGTTAAATTCACGGAGACAACGGACTTAAATAACAACATTAATGTACATATTGTGCACATTACTTAATATTTGCGAATCATTAGTGGTTTGACAAGAATGTCTAGAAACTGAGAACCTCACTAGCGTTACCGGAAAAATAGAGCAGATAGGAACATATCATCTTGATAATGTTTTTCGAAGCCACTCATACAAACCTTGACATTTTACGAAATTTAAGAAAAAAGAACATAGAAATAGAAAAACGAGATTATCAGCCGTCTGGCGTCAAGAAAAAGGATTAAGCTAAATGGATACACTGTTGTGAGCGCTGTCACCTTGGTTACTGTGAAGTTAAACAATCAGGCCATTACTTCACAACATTTGATGCATCATTCCCTTCGTTTATATTATTATTCTACCAAATCAAGCAAAAAGCCGTCAATTGAAGTCGTTTTCTCTGTCCCGCAGTTTCGCTGAAGATGGTTTCTTTACAAATGTGCAAAGAGGGACAGATCTCATTCGAGTTTTTCATGATAATATCACATTTACATTTTAAGCCTAAATTTGCATGAAGGAGTTCAAAAAATTTTAAAATGTTGCCTCCAGTGGGATTTGAACTCATAACATTGACCACCATTGGATCTAAGGTTGAATGGTTATTCCAAATAGGCCACAGAGGCTTGTGCTACTTGACAGACCTTAATATGAAGTTTGTTTCATGCACCATTTCACATTTGAAAAAACATTAAAGCATGTCTGATGTGAAATTTGATCTTATTGTGAAAAACTCGACTGGAGATTGTGATATTGAGGTCTGAATGGTTTTTCGATGGGAACGGGAGTAAATTGGACAACAACTCAAGTTATCTGACCTTTTGTGACTTTTTGTGTTGTAGCGAAATATTACACATTAATTACCTGAATTAAAAATCACATTTTTTCATAAAAACAAATTTTCTTCAACATGTATTGATTGTTATTAGTAGCTGGGAACGTAAAACAAGTATTGAATCAAGTATTTTATCACATTTAAGCATTGAATCTTTTTCACTTTCTGAGTGTAAATTAGTAGCAAAATAATGAACTGATTAAGCCAAGATTTCATTAGCACTTTTAGTGTTTTTTCCCTTTTTATTGCTGGCTCGTTGGAGTCAGCTTAGTGATTACTTAAGGGAGAGATGAACCTTTGGCAGTTTCATGAGAATTAGGCCTATTTTAGCCTGCATTCATTGGTGGAAAATTGCCTACACGAGAATGTTGTCATGACGTCATTTACGTGTCAGCAATTGGGTCAACGACGCAACGTCATTTTTGCATTTTTTGGCCGATAACAACTCAGATGAAAGCGGGACCCACACATCATTATTCATACATTGTCCCTCTTTGTACTTTCACACACAGACTTGGAAACCACATAATGTAATTTAATGTAATGAAATGCTGATATTTATTACACAGACTGAGCTGATTAAAGAAGCAGTACATATGCCTAGTATTAATTGTGTTTCATGCCAAAAGTAAACTGTATCATTCCTTGAGGTTACTCAGAATGATGGCAATTAAGGCCTTTAATCTTCAACATTGTTAATTAGGCGTCAAAGATTATTTCTCAACTCAATCGCACTCTTATTACCGACCACGCACATAGTACGAAGGCAGGTAATTATTTCACTTTTTCTGTCAGTTTTGCCAAAGGGTGAGGGAATCAAATTGCCTACGGTCTAGGGACAGGTGTTTAGGTAGTCCATTGTCTGGGGTGGGGGGGCAGAGGATCAGGTAGTCCATGGTCAGGCAGTTGGGTTGAGGAGGTCAGGTGATCCATAAATTCATGGTCTGAGACACTAAATTCAAAATAAATTGACCAAAAAGTAAACTATCAGTTAATTTGCATGAAGAGAGCAATTGCAGCTGGACCCATTGAGAATCTTCTCCAAAAGTCCTTCTGGAAAATCCTGCCCAGAATCTGCAAACTAAAAAATAAATATACGCCACAATAGCACAAATGATCTACCAAATACACATATGCCACAAAAGTACCCACAATCTGAAAAACACCAAACAATCAAGCAACAAACTATTTCCCAACCTCTCAGGCAAAGTATATAAAATATTGGCCTCTGTGGAAGCTTAATGTGATGGAATAAAGCCAAACAAAACTTAGATTCTCTTGTGTCTTACTGTAACAGCTGATTCTTGTGTGTAATACTTACTGTAACAGCTGATTATCTTGTGTAAAACTTCCTGTTACAACTGATTCTCTTATGTAATACTTACTATAACAGCTGATTCTCTTTTTGTAATACTTACTGTAACAGCTGATTCTCTTGTGTAACACTTACTGTAACAGCTGATTCTCTGTGTAATACTTACTGTAACAGCTGATTCTCTTGTGTAAAACTTATTGTAACAGCTGATTCTCTTGTGCAATACCTTCTATGACAGCTGACTCTCTTCTGGAATACTTATAGTAACAGCTGATTATCTTGTGTAACACCTACTGTAACAGTTGATTCTCATGTGTAATACTGTAACAGCTGATTATTTTGTGTAATACTTACTGTAACAGCGGATTTTCTTCTGTTATGCTTACTGTAACAGCTGATGCTGATTATCTTGTGTGATACTTACTGTAACAACTGATTCTCTTGTGGAATACTTACTGTAACAACTGATTCTCTTGTTATCATGAATAATCCACAAACAGTTATACCAATTGGATTCTGTGCCAATTCTTGGAGAAATATTGTCACCTAAAAGCATTTGTGTGATTTGTTGAGTGAAGAAATTGTAAAAATGAAAATCAAGAAATGGGAATTTAAATGTTCAGTTACCTTACTGACTTTAATTTCATTGACTGACTCTAGAAACTTCAGGAACATACATAAAAGCCAATGCGGTCATTGCTAGCTTATTTGGAAATGGAAGACCCTTAGTATTTTGGGATTATGTCTTTGTACTTTTATGATAAATATGTCTACTTTAGGATGCAGTCATTGGTGGGAATTTGTTTACACAGAATGTTTTTGTGTCGTCGTAAAGACGATTTGTCATGGTAACAAGTTAGCGCTGTTGTCACTTTTCACAACGTTTTTATTTTATTGATTTCTTAACAGTGAATACCTTATTGGCTGTTCCATCATCAATCCTAGTCATGTCACACAGTTGTAGAACTCCAACAACCTTATGAGCCTGGAATTATATTTTTGGAAAAGAGAAAAACAAAATATAATGGCCATTTAATGTTACCATAATTTGTAAAGTTTTACAAACCTGGTAGTTGAGATTAGTGGGAGACACAAGTGCAAATCCCATAATCATTGCACAACCCATCACTGGTATATACCACAGTCCAGAAGTATCACTGGTCACTGCAGAGTAGATGCCCCAACACATGTCACAGAGTGCTATGCCCAGAATCAGCCCCAGGGGAAAAGAGAAAATGGAATCCATTCTGTTCACCATTGATGTCAACTCTCTGAATCTTTCTATTGTTTTATAAAATGTATCACTAAACATGGCTACATTTTCACTGAGATCAATTTCCAAATCACTTATACATTTCTGAAATTCTCTTGATATAATATAAGTATTGATGCACAACAGAAAGGTGATATCCCATACAAGCATCCATATAATGTTTGAATAAATTAAAAATATTACAAGAAAGGTAAGATGATCAGTATAGGTTGATAAGAAAGCACTTAATGCAGCATAATTAGTACTTATCAATAACGACACTGCTATAAAAACTGTAGCTGCAATGAAAATTCTGCTTCCTTTGCTAAGTTTGGTACTTCTGATATCAACAACATCTTCCAACAGGCAAAACAAATTTTATTTTTTAAAGGTAACAACTAACCATATAGTGAAGATAAAGGTAGCAGTAATAATAAATGAAGCATTAAACAAATTTGGAATTTGTTTGATATCATCTTGGAAAACAGTGAAAGTTATTATAAGCTGACCAATAGTCCCAAGACACATTACAGCATAGATAAAAATAAACCAAATATCCAGAAAATAAGCCAGACATTTATATTTAGTTTGACTGGGTCTCAATCCAAAGTTACCAAATATGGCAATTATGAATAAATTTAAACTTATTATTCTATAATGATTGAAGAATGATGTTATCACTGACATATTTGTGAATTAAATTTTGAATTATTGCCACTTAAATTGATGAATATATTAACACAGGCAAGTATTAGTGACGAATTGTAGAACTCTGTCCAAAGTTTTATTCAAAAAACTGGGCAACAGGTGTCAAGCCCTTTGAATTGCTTACAACTCCATCTTTTCTTCTGTCCACAGATATTACTTGTGGAAAAAAATTTCAGCAGATATCACCCGATATTCCATACAATATTATACGAAAGATGCAGCAATTTTAATGCCAATGTTTGTAATTTAATAGATGTTAAATTTAAGATAGCTGACTTCAACAACAATACAGATGTGCATATTGTGCATATATTGTGCACATTAATTAATGTTTGTGAATCAATTGACGGTGTAAGTCATTAATGGTTTGACAAGAATGCCTTGAAGATGAGGACCTTACCAGATTCAGCGGGAAAATAAAGTACAGAGCAACATGTCATTTCTGATTTTGTACTTCAATATAGGGAAAGGTAATCGTTTCAGTTGTTCTGTCCTTCTGTTCACAAGAGGTCCTATCCCATGATGCACTGGCAAAATATCCCATGATGCACTGGCAAACTATCCCATGATGCACTGGCAAACTATCCCATGATGCACAAGGAAACCTATCCCATGATGCACTGGCAAACTTCCCCATGATGCACAAGGAAACCTATCCCATGATGCACTGGCAAACTATCCCATGATGCACAAGCGAACCTATCCCATGATGCACAAGGAAACCTATCCCATGATGCAGGAAACCTATCCCATGATGCACTGGCAAACTATCCCATGATGCACAAGGAAACCTATTCCATGATGCACTGGCAAACTATCCCATGATGCACAAGGAAACCTATCCCATGATGCACAAGGAAACCTATCCCATGATGTACTGGCAACCTATCCCATGATGCACAAGGAAACCTATCCCATGATTCAAGGGTACACGACCCATCTTTCTAGGGTAACATGTGAAGACCTTAGTCACATCCCCAGGAAGAATCATGGTGTAGAAAGACCAGGTAATAAAGGAAGGCTAATAAGTACTGTTTCCTTGCCTTCCCGCCACAACCAATAGGGCGTGACTGGTATGCAACTTGTTGAAAGGGATTTTTGCTATGATAATTTTTTTGTGAACCCTCTGTGACATCTGAGATTAAGGAAAATAATTTTGAGCCGAATGAACAGACAAACATATATCACGGACACCATAGTCTGTATTGTACATGAGCACCATCACCATGGTTTCTGTGACAGTAGTGTAGCGAGTCTACGTTCCATTCCATTCTCTCCCCAGCCAGGACTGGGCTACCCCTCTGGCCAGGACTGGAGTACCCCCTCCCCCACAGTCAGGACTGGAGTACCCCCTCCTCCCCACAGCCAGGACTGGAGTACCCCCTCCCTCCACCACAGCCAGGACTGGAGTACCCACTCCCTCCACCACAGCCAGCACTGGAGTACCCCCTCCTCCCCACAGGCAGGACTGGAGTACCCCCTCCCTCCCCCACAGCCAGGACTGGCGTAGCCCCCCCCCCCACAGGCAGGACTGGTGTACCCCTTCTAGGTCAGGACTGGGCTACCCCCCTACAGCCAGGAAGGGGTACCCCTTCTAGGTCAGGACTGGAGGACTCGGCTACCCCCCCCCCACCCTCCGCAGACAGGTTACGATGCGGGCGCTATGCCTCGTGCGGTTTCTCGCAGGAGGACTTTCTTGTGTCGAGAACATTTGAGCTGAGGACACTCCCAGTAATCCGCAAACACTTTGAGAAAGGGTTTTGAAGGAAAAACAAAGACACAGATCTTGGAGATACAGGCTCTTGCATTTCATCTAGCATTAGCGCCATCACCATAGTAACTGTGAAAGTAAATAATAAATCCATTAAAGCGTCCCTTTAATGCGCCATTCGTCTAACAGCTATTCAAACAAAGCAAGCTATCTTTAATTACGCCAGGATTGCAGTAACATTTGAGTTTTTCCAATTTTGAACTAATAATTTGACTAATTTGACTAGGCTTTTCATTTCAAATCATAAATTTCTGTTCCAGTGTTGAAGTCCACAACCTACTGATCATCAGTCAGAAGTCATAGCCAGTACACTAAAGAGTCAATTGTGAGTGGGAGACATAGAAAGCCTTCCAGTCAAATTCTTGTAATTAGACAAATCCAACACAAAATATGGTTGCATTTTCATTGTCGTATTCATCCCTCAGTATTTCGAAAATATATCAAAGGTCTGTTTACAAATAACGTTTAACAAAAAATAACGCATAATAATCTCCATTCTGTTATAATTAAATTCGGTAAAATCTACAGAATTTGTAAAATATTTTTTTACAAAAAATGGAATTTTAACCTACTATCAGAAATGCCAGGGAACCACAGGTAACAGTTTCGCCAAATTTAAAGCTACATGCGATCTTAACTAGCTAAAATAGTAAAAGAAACCTCTTGATCAATGTTTCTCTGAATTTATGTGTCCGAGGCGGTGCCCCATCGAGTCTTTTTATTAACTAAACATTTCACAAACTTACTCTTAAAGGAAAGGCTTTTTAATTCTTAACAACGCAAATCAAATGAACTAGATATGAAATACCGACACTATATAATTTTTAAACAAGAAAGTCCTGCGTGAACGCAAGAGACATACCGATGGCGGGCGGCAACAATGGAGTTTTCTCTAAATGCTATTCAGTGACAAAAAAATTTAAATTTTAAAATGAGCAATGTGGGGTTGGAACCCAAGATCTCCTGTGTAAGAGATAGAGATATACCACTAGACCACAGAGCCACAGGTAACAGAGCAGATCCTTATACTGAACCCAGTTCATGCTTCAGTGATTTCTCAGATTCCCTGAATTCGCTGAATTCACTGAATTCAATGAAAGTTCTGCTCAGTTTAGAGAAAACTCCACTATCATCGATTCGGTATCTGACTAGGAGATTTGATAAGTTAGGTGTCAACTTCTAGAGGTCTACTTCCCTTCTCAAGAGAAAATCCTGGTTCCGCTCCTGGTAAATAAAGTCTTTACGATTTAGTGTCGTAAATTATAAAGGCAGAGGCAATGTATTCTCTCGTCGTTACCCGCCAAAATGTACTGATCATGTCCATTCTTACTGATTACATATCGGTTTCATGACAAAATGTTGATGTCGGCCGTTCGCTGGATTGGCTCAAAAGAAATGATATGGACACAATAGATTTACCACAGTTCTCAGTTCCCACATTCATGATTGTTATTATTATTTTCAGAAATGTACACAATTTATGAAATAGCAACACCAGATGTAAAGGCATTTAGAATCATTCTGCGGTCACGGGTATCAGGGTTGTGTTGATTAAAAAATGCCGCAGTGTTTCCGGTGTCGCCACAGTCGCTTTGCGCGAATTGAACAACGATGATGACGTAAGCTAAAAACGTGCCGACAATCTAGAAAAAATTCCGTAAAAATAAATCAAACAAGAAAGTCCTCCTGCGTGAACGCAAGAGGCATACCGACCGCGGCGTAGCAAGTCCGGGGGGGTACTCAGTCCCAGCCGAGGGGGGTACTCAGGTCTGGTCCCGGGGGGGTACTCAGATCTGGTCCCAGTGGGGTACTCAGGTCTGGTCTGGGGGG